>OY755043.1:69505775-69743275 GCA_963576565.1 Aspidapion aeneum
TCAAGTTTGAGACAAATCGGTTGGTAAATAAGAGAATCCGCCATTTTGGATCGGCCATTTTGTTTTTTTTAAGCGTAAGTAAATATTTGTGTTATATGACCTCAAGCAATGTTATATTTCAAGTTTGAGACAAATCGGTTAGTAAATAAGAAAATCCGCCATATTCGATCGGCCATTTTGATTTTTTTAAGTTTAAGTAAGAATTTTTGTTAAATGACTATAAGCAATGTTATATTTTAAGTTTGAGACAAATCGGTTGGTAAATAAGAAAATCCGCCATTTTGGATCGGTCATTTTGTTTTTTTTAAGTTTGAGTAAACCTTTGTGTTATATGACCTTAAGCAATGTTATATTTCAAGTTTGAGACAAATCGGTTGGTAAATAAGAAAATCCGCCATTTTCGATCGGCCATTTTGATTTTTTTAAGTTTGAGTAAGAATTTTTGTTAAATGACCTTAAGCAATGTTATATTTCAAGTTTGAGACAAATCGGTTGGTAAATAAGAAAATCCGCCATTTTGGATCGGTCATTTTGATTTTTTTAAGTTTGAGTAAACCTTTGTGTTATATGACCTTAAGCAATGTTATATTTCAAGGTTGAGACAAATCGGTTAGTAAATAAGAAAATCCGCCATTTTCGATCGGCCATTTTGATTTTTTTAAGTTTGAGTAAGAATTTTTGTTAAATGACCCTAAGCAATGTTATATTTCAAGTTTGAGACAAATCGGTTGGTAAATAAGGGAATCCGCCATTTTGGATCGGCCATTTTTATTTTTTTAAGTTTGAGTAAACATTTGTGTTATATGACCTTAAGCAATGTTATATTTCAAGTTTGAGACAAATCAGCCATTTTGGATCGGCCATTTTGATTTTTTGAGTAAACATTTGTCTTATATGGCCTCAAGCAATGTTATATTTCAAGTTTGAGACAAATCGGTTGGTAAATAAGAAAATCCGCCATTTTGATTTTTTGAGTAAACATTTGTCTTATATGGCCTCAAGCAATGTTATATTTCAAGTTTGAGACAAATCGGTTGGTAAATAAAAAAATCCGCCATTTTGGATAGGCCATTTTGATTTTTTTAAGTTTGAGTAAGAATTTGTGTTAATTGACCTTAAGCAATGTTATATTTCAAGTTTGAGACAAATCGGTTAATAAATAAGAAAATCCGCCATTTTGGATCGGCCATTTTGATTTTTTTAAGTTTGAGTAAACATTTGTGTTATATGACCTTAAGCAATGTTATACTTCAAGTTTGATACAAATCGGTTGGTAAATAAAAAAATCCGCCATTTTGGATCGGCCATTGTGTTTTTTTTAAGTGTGAGTAAACATTTGTGTTATATGACCTCAAGCAATGTTATATTTCAAGTTTGAGACAAATCGGTTAGTAAATAAGAAAATCCGCCATTTTGGATCGACCATTTTGTTTTTCTTTAAGTTTGAGTAAACATTTGTGTTATATGACCTTAAGCAAAGTTATATTTGAAGTTTGAGACAAATCGGTTAGTAAATTAGAAAATCCGTCATTTTCGATCGGCCATTTTGATTTTTTTAAGTTTGAGTAAGAATTTTTGTTAAATGACCTTAAGCAATGTTATATTTCAAGTTTGAGACAAATCGGTTGGTAAGTAAGAAAATCCGCCATTTTGGATCGGTCATTTTGATTTTTTTAAGTTTGAGTAAATATTTGTGTTATATGACCTCAAGCAATGTTATATTTCAAGTTTGAGACAAATCGGTTAGTAAATAAGAAAATCCGCCATTTTGGATCGATAATTTTGCTTTTTTTAAGTTTGAGTAAACATTTGTGTTATATGACCTCAAGCAATGTTATATTTCAAGTTTGAGACAAATCGGTTAGTAAATAAGAAAATCCGCCATTTTGGATCGACCATTTTGTTTTTCTTTAAGTTTGAGTAAACATTTGTGTTATATGACCTTAAGCAAAGTTATATTTGAAGTTTGAGACAAATCGGTTAGTAAATAAGAAAATCCGTCATTTTCGATCGGCCATTTTGATTTTTTTAAGTTTGAGTAAGAATTTTTGTTAAATGACCTTAAGCAATGTTATATTTTAAGTTTGAGACAAATCGGTTGGTAAATAAGAAAATCCGCCATTTTGGATCGGTCATTTTGTTTTTTTTAAGTTTGAGTAAACCTTTGTGTTATATGACCTTAAGCAATGTTATATTTCAAGTTTGAGACAAATCGGTTGGTAAATAAGAAAATCCGCCATTTTGGATCGGTCATTTTGATTGTTTTAAGTTTGAGTAAATATTTGTGTTATATACCTAAAGCAATGTTATATTTCAAGTTTGAGACAAATCGGTTAGTAAATAAGAAAATCCGCCATTTTCGATCGGCCATTTTGATTTTTTTAAGTTTGAGTAAGAAATTTTGTTAAGTGACCTTAAGCAATGTTATACTTCAAGTTTGATACAAATCGGTTGGTAAATAAAAAAATCCGCCATTTTGGATCGGCCATTGTGTTTTTTTTAAGTGTGAGTAAACATTTGTGTTATATGACCTCAAGCAATGTTATATTTCAAGTTTGAGACAAATCGGTTAGTAAATAAGAAAATCCGCCATTTTGGATCGATAATTTTGCTTTTTTTAAGTTTGAGTAAACATTTGTGTTATATGACCTCAAGCAATGTTATATTTCAAGTTTGAGACAAATCGGTTAGTAAATAAGAAAATCCGCCATTTTGGATCGACCATTTTGTTTTTCTTTAAGTTTGAGTAAACATTTGTGTTATATGACCTTAAGCAAAGTTATATTTGAAGTTTGAGACAAATCGGTTAGTAAATAAGAAAATCCGTCATTTTCGATCGGCCATTTTGATTTTTTTAAGTTTGAGTAAGAATTTTTGTTAAATGACCTTAAGCAATGTTATATTTCAAGTTTGAGACAAATCGGTTGGTAAGTAAGAAAATCCGCCATTTTGGATCGGTCATTTTGATTTTTTAAGTTTGAGTAAATATTTGTGTTATATGACCTTAAGCAATGTTATATTTCAAGTTTGAGACAAATCGGTTGGTAAATAAGAGAATCCGCCATTTTGGATCGGCCATTTTCATGTTTTTAAGTTTGAGTAAACATTTGTGTTATATGACCTTAAGCAATGTTATATTTCAAGTTTGAGACAAATCGGTTGGTAAATAAGAAAATCCGCCATTTTGGATCGGCCATTTTGATTTTTTTAAGTTTGAGTAAACATTTGTGTTATATGACCTTAAGCAATGTTATATCTCAAGTTTGAGACAAATCGGTTGGTAAATAAGAGAATCCGCCATTTTGGATAGGCCATTGTGATTTTTTTAAGTTTGAGTAAGAATTTGTGTTATATGACTTTAAGCAATGTTATACCTCAAGTTTGAGACAAATCGGTTGGTAAATAAGAGAATCCGCCATTTTGGATCGGCGATTTTGTTTTTTTTAAGCGTAAGTAATCATTTGTGTTATATGACCTCAAGCAATGTTATATTTCAAGTTTGAGACAAATCGGTTAGTAAATAAGAAAATCCGCCAATTTGGATCGGCTATTTTGCTTTTCTTAAGTTTGAGTAAACATTTGTGTTATATGACCTTATGCAATGTTATATTTCAAGTTTGAGATCAATCGGTTGGTAAATAAGACAATCCGCCATTTTAGATCGGCCATTTTCAGTTTTTTAAGTTTGTGTAAACATTTGTGTTATATGACCTTAAGAAATGTTATATTTCAAGTTTGAGACAAATCGGTTGGTAAATAAGAAAATCCGCCATTTTGGATCGGCCATTTTCATTGTATTAAGTTTGAGTATGACCTTAAGCAATGTTATATTTCAAGTTTGAGAAAAATCGGTTAGTAAATAAGAAAAGCCGCCATTTTCCATCGGCCATTTTGATTTTTTTAAGTTTGAGTAAGAATTTTTGTTTAATGACCTTAAGCAATGTGTATGCCCGCAATTAGAAAAACGATGTATATATTTTATTAAATGAAGCGCGAACAAACATAAATATATTGATACGAAATCACGAAATAATAAGGTCCATAGGTTAAATGCTGTTACCACACAACGGAAATCAGAAACAAAGTACTCACCAGTTTGCAGCCAATTTCTCCATGGTCCAAGGGCCCCTTTCCGGATCTAATGATGGCACCACGTAGCTGAAGGGCTGAAGTTTCCAGGTCTATGCTTCAGTACACCAAAATCGAGCACTTTCAAGTGTAGAAATTTGTAATAGTTGGAGAAAGGAATTAAAACGCCATTTTTCTCGAGGCGGTAGAAAGGATCTCCCTGATTCTTGGTGCGCATGTCAAATGCGCGAAAAATGTACTCTGTCCGTCATCCAATTGTGTGGTTTTAAAATTAAAAACAACCGCGAAATCTAGCGGGAGCTAACACAATGTTATATTTCAAGTTTGAGACAAATCGGTAGGTAAATAAGAAAATCCGCCATTTTGGATCGGTCATTTTGATTTTTTTAAGTTTGAGTAAACATTTGTGTTATATGACCTTAAGCAATGTTATATTTCAAGTTTGAGACAAATCGGTTGGTAAATAAAAAAATCCGTCATTTTGGATAGGCCATTGTGATTTTTTTAAGTTTGAGTAAGAATTTGTGTTAATCGACCTTAAGCAATGTTATATTTCAAGTTTGAGACAAATCGATTGGTAAATAAGAAAATCCGCCATTTTGGATCGGCCATTTTGATTTTTTTAAGTTTAAGTAAGAATTTTTGTTAAATGACCTTAAGCAATGTTATATTTCAAGTTTGAGACAAATCGATTGGTAAATAAGAGAATCCGCCATTTTGGATCGGCCATTTTCATTGTTTAAGTTTGAGTAAATATTTGTGTTATATGCCTAAAGCAATGTTATATTTCAAGTTTGAGACAAATCGGTTAGTAAATAAGAAAATCCGCCATTTTCGATCGGCCATTTTGATTTTTTCAAGTTTGAGACAAATCGGTTGGTAAATAAGAAAATCCGCCATTTTGGATCGGTCATTTTGATTTTTTTAAGTTTGAGTAAACCTTTGTGTTATATGACCTTAAGCAATGTTATATTTCAAGTTTGAGACAAATCGGTTAGTAAATAAGAAAATCCGCCATTTTGGATCGACCATTTTGTTTTTCTTTAAGTTTGAGTAAACATTTGTGTTATATGACCTTAAGCAATGTTATATTTCAAGTTTGAGACAAATCGGTTGGTAAATAAGGGAATCCGCCATTTTGGATCGGCCATTTTTATTTTTTTAAGTTTGAGTAAACATTTGTGTTATATGACCTTAAGCAATGTTATATTTCAAGTTTGAGACAAATCAGTTGGTAAATAAGAAAATCGGCCATTTTGGATCGGCCATTTTGATTTTTTGAGTAAACATTTGTCTTATATGGCCTCAAGCAATGTTATATTTCAAGTTTGAGACAAATCGGTTGGTAAATAAGAAAATCCGCCATTTTGGATCGGCCATTTTGATTTTTTGAGTAAACATTTGTCTTATATGGCCTCAAGCAATGTTATATTTCAAGTTTGAGACAAATCGGTTGGTAAATAAAAAAATCCGCCATTTTGGATAGGCCATTTTGATTTTTTTAAGTTTGAGTAAGAATTTGTGTTAATTGACCTTAAGCAATGTTATATTTCAAGTTTGAGACAAATCGGTTAATAAATAAGAAAATCCGCCATTTTGGATCGGCCATTTTGATTTTTTTAAGTTTGAGTAAACATTTGTGTTATATGACCTTAAGCAATGTTATACTTCAAGTTTGATACAAATCGGTTGGTAAATAAAAAAATCCGCCATTTTGGATCGGCCATTGTGTTTTTTTTAAGTGTGAGTAAACATTTGTGTTATATGACCTCAAGCAATGTTATATTTCAAGTTTGAGACAAATCGGTTAGTAAATAAGAAAATCCGCCATTTTGGATCGACCATTTTGTTTTTCTTTAAGTTTGAGTAAACATTTGTGTTATATGACCTTAAGCAAAGTTATATTTGAAGTTTGAGACAAATCGGTTAGTAAATAAGAAAATCCGTCATTTTCGATCGGCCATTTTGATTTTTTTAAGTTTGAGTAAGAATTTTTGTTAAATGACCTTAAGCAATGTTATATTTCAAGTTTGAGACAAATCGGTTGGTAAGTAAGAAAATCCGCCATTTTGGATCGGTCATTTTGATTTTTTTAAGTTTGAGTAAATATTTGTGTTATATGACCTTAAGCAATGTTATATTTCAAGTTTGAGACAAATCGGTTGGTAAATAAGAGAATCCGACATTTTGGATCGGCCGTTTTCATTTTTTTAAGTTTGAGTAAACATTTATGTTATATGACCTTAAGCAATGTTATATTTCAAGTTTGAGACAAATCGGTTGGTAAATAAGAAAATACGCCATTTTAGATCGGCCATTTTGATTTTTTTAAGTTTGAGTAAACATTTGTGTTATATGACCTTAAGCAATGTTATATCTCAAGTTTGAGACAAATCGGTTGGTAAATAAGAGAATCCGCCATTTTGGATAGGCCATTGTGATTTTTTTTAAGTTTGAGTAAGAATTTGTGTTATATGACCTTAAGCAATGTTATATCTCAAGTTTGAGACAAATCGGTTGGTAAATAAGAGAATCCGCCATTTTGGATCGGCCATTTTGTTTTTTTTAAGCGTAAGTAAACATTTGTGTTGTATGACCTCAAGCAATGTTATATTTCAAGTTTGAGACAAATCGGTTAGTAAATAAGAAAATCCGCCATTTTGGATCGGCTATTTTGCTTTTCTTAAGTTTGAGTAAACATTTGTGTTATATGACCTTATGCAATGTTATATTTCAAGTTTGAGACCAATCGGTTGGTAAATAAGAGAATCCGCAATTTTAGATCGGCCATTTTCAGTTTTTTAATTTTGAGTAAACATTTGTGTTATATGACCTTAAGAAATGTTATATTTCAAGTTTGAGACAAATCGGTTGGTAAATAAGAAAATCCGCCATTTTGGATCGGCCATTTTCATTGTATTAAGTTTGAGTATGACCTTAAGCAATGTTATATTTCAAGTTTGAGACAAATCGGTTGGTAAATAAGAGAATCCGCCATTTTGGATCGGCCATTTTCATGTTTTTAAGTTTGAGTAAACATTTGTGTTATATGACCTTAAGCAATGTTATATTTCAAGTTTGAGACAAATCGGTTGGTAAATAAGAAAATCCGCCATTTTGGATCGGCCATTTTGATTTTTTTAAGTTTGAGTAAACATTTGTGTTATATGACCTTAAGCAATGTTATATCTCAAGTTTGAGACAAATCGGTTGGTAAATAAGAGAATCCGCCATTTTGGATAGGCCATTGTGATTTTTTTAAGTTTGAGTAAGAATTTGTGTTATATGACTTTAAGCAATGTTATACCTCAAGTTTGAGACAAATCGGTTGGTAAATAAGAGAATCCGCCATTTTGGATCGGCGATTTTGTTTTTTTTAAGCGTAAGTAATCATTTGTGTTATATGACCTCAAGCAATGTTATATTTCAAGTTTGAGACAAATCGGTTAGTAAATAAGAAAATCCGCCAATTTGGATCGGCTATTTTGCTTTTCTTAAGTTTGAGTAAACATTTGTGTTATATGACCTTATGCAATGTTATATTTCAAGTTTGAGATCAATCGGTTGGTAAATAAGACAATCCGCCATTTTAGATCGGCCATTTTCAGTTTTTTAAGTTTGTGTAAACATTTGTGTTATATGACCTTAAGAAATGTTATATTTCAAGTTTGAGACAAATCGGTTGGTAAATAAGAAAATCCGCCATTTTGGATCGGCCATTTTCATTGTATTAAGTTTGAGTATGACCTTAAGCAATGTTATATTTCAAGTTTGAGAAAAATCGGTTAGTAAATAAGAAAAGCCGCCATTTTCCATCGGCCATTTTGATTTTTTTAAGTTTGAGTAAGAATTTTTGTTTAATGACCTTAAGCAATGTGTATGCCCGCAATTAGAAAAACGATGTATATATTTTATTAAATGAAGCGCGAACAAACATAAATATATTGATACGAAATCACGAAATAATAAGGTCCATAGGTTAAATGCTGTTACCACACAACGGAAATCAGAAACAAAGTACTCACCAGTTTGCAGCCAATTTCTCCATGGTCCAAGGGCCCCTTTCCGGATCTAATGATGGCACCACGTAGCTGAAGGGCTGAAGTTTCCAGGTCTATGCTTCAGTACACCAAAATCGAGCACTTTCAAGTGTAGAAATTTGTAATAGTTGGAGAAAGGAATTAAAACGCCATTTTTCTCGAGGCGGTAGAAAGGATCTCCCTGATTCTTGGTGCGCATGTCAAATGCGCGAAAAATGTACTCTGTCCGTCATCCAATTGTGTGGTTTTAAAATTAAAAACAACCGCGAAATCTAGCGGGAGCTAACACAATGTTATATTTCAAGTTTGAGACAAATCGGTAGGTAAATAAGAAAATCCGCCATTTTGGATCGGTCATTTTGATTTTTTTAAGTTTGAGTAAACATTTGTGTTATATGACCTTAAGCAATGTTATATTTCAAGTTTGAGACAAATCGGTTGGTAAATAAAAAAATCCGTCATTTTGGATAGGCCATTGTGATTTTTTTAAGTTTGAGTAAGAATTTGTGTTAATCGACCTTAAGCAATGTTATATTTCAAGTTTGAGACAAATCGATTGGTAAATAAGAAAATCCGCCATTTTGGATCGGCCATTTTGATTTTTTTAAGTTTAAGTAAGAATTTTTGTTAAATGACCTTAAGCAATGTTATATTTCAAGTTTGAGACAAATCGATTGGTAAATAAGAGAATCCGCCATTTTGGATCGGCCATTTTCATTGTTTAAGTTTGAGTAAATATTTGTGTTATATGCCTAAAGCAATGTTATATTTCAAGTTTGAGACAAATCGGTTAGTAAATAAGAAAATCCGCCATTTTCGATCGGCCATTTTGATTTTTTCAAGTTTGAGACAAATCGGTTGGTAAATAAGAAAATCCGCCATTTTGGATCGGTCATTTTGATTTTTTTAAGTTTGAGTAAACCTTTGTGTTATATGACCTTAAGCAATGTTATATTTCAAGTTTGAGACAAATCGGTTAGTAAATAAGAAAATCCGCCATTTTGGATCGACCATTTTGTTTTTCTTTAAGTTTGAGTAAACATTTGTGTTATATGACCTTAAGCAATGTTATATTTCAAGTTTGAGACAAATCGGTTGGTAAATAAGGGAATCCGCCATTTTGGATCGGCCATTTTTATTTTTTTAAGTTTGAGTAAACATTTGTGTTATATGACCTTAAGCAATGTTATATTTCAAGTTTGAGACAAATCAGTTGGTAAATAAGAAAATCGGCCATTTTGGATCGGCCATTTTGATTTTTTGAGTAAACATTTGTCTTATATGGCCTCAAGCAATGTTATATTTCAAGTTTGAGACAAATCGGTTGGTAAATAAGAAAATCCGCCATTTTGGATCGGCCATTTTGATTTTTTGAGTAAACATTTGTCTTATATGGCCTCAAGCAATGTTATATTTCAAGTTTGAGACAAATCGGTTGGTAAATAAAAAAATCCGCCATTTTGGATAGGCCATTTTGATTTTTTTAAGTTTGAGTAAGAATTTGTGTTAATTGACCTTAAGCAATGTTATATTTCAAGTTTGAGACAAATCGGTTAATAAATAAGAAAATCCGCCATTTTGGATCGGCCATTTTGATTTTTTTAAGTTTGAGTAAACATTTGTGTTATATGACCTTAAGCAATGTTATACTTCAAGTTTGATACAAATCGGTTGGTAAATAAAAAAATCCGCCATTTTGGATCGGCCATTGTGTTTTTTTTAAGTGTGAGTAAACATTTGTGTTATATGACCTCAAGCAATGTTATATTTCAAGTTTGAGACAAATCGGTTAGTAAATAAGAAAATCCGCCATTTTGGATCGACCATTTTGTTTTTCTTTAAGTTTGAGTAAACATTTGTGTTATATGACCTTAAGCAAAGTTATATTTGAAGTTTGAGACAAATCGGTTAGTAAATAAGAAAATCCGTCATTTTCGATCGGCCATTTTGATTTTTTTAAGTTTGAGTAAGAATTTTTGTTAAATGACCTTAAGCAATGTTATATTTCAAGTTTGAGACAAATCGGTTGGTAAGTAAGAAAATCCGCCATTTTGGATCGGTCATTTTGATTTTTTTAAGTTTGAGTAAATATTTGTGTTATATGACCTTAAGCAATGTTATATTTCAAGTTTGAGACAAATCGGTTGGTAAATAAGAGAATCCGACATTTTGGATCGGCCGTTTTCATTTTTTTAAGTTTGAGTAAACATTTATGTTATATGACCTTAAGCAATGTTATATTTCAAGTTTGAGACAAATCGGTTGGTAAATAAGAAAATACGCCATTTTAGATCGGCCATTTTGATTTTTTTAAGTTTGAGTAAACATTTGTGTTATATGACCTTAAGCAATGTTATATCTCAAGTTTGAGACAAATCGGTTGGTAAATAAGAGAATCCGCCATTTTGGATAGGCCATTGTGATTTTTTTTAAGTTTGAGTAAGAATTTGTGTTATATGACCTTAAGCAATGTTATATCTCAAGTTTGAGACAAATCGGTTGGTAAATAAGAGAATCCGCCATTTTGGATCGGCCATTTTGTTTTTTTTAAGCGTAAGTAAACATTTGTGTTGTATGACCTCAAGCAATGTTATATTTCAAGTTTGAGACAAATCGGTTAGTAAATAAGAAAATCCGCCATTTTGGATCGGCTATTTTGCTTTTCTTAAGTTTGAGTAAACATTTGTGTTATATGACCTTATGCAATGTTATATTTCAAGTTTGAGACCAATCGGTTGGTAAATAAGAGAATCCGCAATTTTAGATCGGCCATTTTCAGTTTTTTAATTTTGAGTAAACATTTGTGTTATATGACCTTAAGAAATGTTATATTTCAAGTTTGAGACAAATCGGTTGGTAAATAAGAAAATCCGCCATTTTGGATCGGCCATTTTCATTGTATTAAGTTTGAGTAAATATTTGTGTTATATGACCTTAAGCAATGTTATATTTCAAGTTTGAGACAAATCGGTTAGTAAATAAGAAAATCCGCCATTTTCCATCGGCCATTTTGATTTTTTTAAGTTTGAGTAAGAATTTTTGTTTAATAACCTTAAGCAATGTGTATGCCCGCAATTAGAAAAACGATGTATATATTTTATTAAATGAAGCGCGAACAAACATAAATATATTGATACGAAATCACGAAATAATCAAAGGTCCATGGGTTAAATGCTGTTACCACACAACGGAAATCAGAAACAAAGTACTCACCAGTTTGCAGCCAATTTCTCCACGGTCCAAGGGCCCCTTTCCGGATCTAATGATGGCACCACGTAGCTGAAGGGCTGAAGTTTCCAGTTCTATGCTTCAGTACACCAAAATCGAGCACTTTCAAGTGTAGAAATTTGTAATAGTTGGAGAAATGTATTAACACGCCATTTTGCTCGAGGCGGTAGAAAGGATCTCCCTGATTCTTGGTGCGCATGTCAAATGAGCGAAAAATGTACTCTGTCCGTCATCCAATTGTGTGGTTTTAAAATTAAAAACAACCCCAAAATTTAGCGGGAGCTAACACAATGTTATATTTCAAGTTTGAGACAAATCGGTTGGTAAATAAGAAAATCCGCCATTTTGGATCGGTCATTTTGATTATTTTAAGTTTGAGTAAACATTTGTGTTATATGACCTTAAGTAATGTTATATTTCAAGTTTGAGACAAATCGGTTAGTAAATAAGAAAATCCACCATTTTCGATCGGCCATTTTGATTTTTTTAAGTTTAAGTAAGAATTTTTGTTAAATGACCTTAAGCAATGTTATATTTCAAGTTTGAGACAAATCGGTTGGTAAATAAGAGAATCCGCCATTTTGGATTGGCCATTTTCATTTTTTTAAGTTTGAGTAAACATGTGTGTTATATGACCTATTCAATGTTATATTTCAAGTTTGAGACAAATCGGTTAGTAAATAAGAAAATCCGCCATTTTCGATTGGCCATTTTGATTTTTTTAAGTTTGAGTAAGAATTTTTGTTAAATGACCATAAGCAATGTTATAATTCAAGTTTGAGACAAATCGGTTGGTAAATAAGAAAATCCGTCATTTTGGATCGGTCATTTTGATTTTTTTTAAGTTTCAGTAAACATTTGTGTTATATGACCTTAAGCAATGTTATATTTCAAGTTTGAGACAAATCGGTTGGTAAATAAGAGAATCCGCCATTTTGGATCGGCCATTTTGTTTTTTTTAAGCGTAAGTAAATATTTGTGTCATATGACCTCAAGCAATGTTATATTTCAAGTTTGAGACAAATCGGTTAGTAAATAAGAAAATCCGCCATATTCGATCGGCCATTTTGATTTTTTTAAGTTTAAGTAAGAATTTTTGTTAAATGACTATAAGCAATGTTATATTTTAAGTTTGAGACAAATCGGTTGGTAAATAAGAAAATCCGCCATTTTGGATCGGTCATTTTGTTTTTTTTAAGTTTGAGTAAACCTTTGTGTTATATGACCTTAAGCAATGTTATATTTCAAGTTTGAGACAAATCGGTTGGTAAATAAGAAAATCCGCCATTTTGGATCGGCCATTTTGATTTTTTGAGTAAACATTTGTCTTATATGGCCTCAAGCAATGTTATATTTCAAGTTTGAGACAAATCGGTTGGTAAATAAAAAAATCCGCCATTTTGGATAGGCCATTTTGATTTTTTTAAGTTTGAGTAAGAATTTGTGTTAATTGACCTTAAGCAATGTTATATTTCAAGTTTGAGACAAATCGGTTAATAAATAAGAAAATCCGCCATTTTGGATCGGCCATTTTGATTTTTTTAAGTTTGAGTAAACATTTGTGTTATATGACCTTAAGCAATGTTATACTTCAAGTTTGATACAAATCGGTTGGTAAATAAAAAAATCCGCCATTTTGGATCGGCCATTGTGTTTTTTTTAAGTGTGAGTAAACATTTGTGTTATATGACCTCAAGCAATGTTATATTTCAAGTTTGAGACAAATCGGTTAGTAAATAAGAAAATCCGCCATTTTGGATCGACCATTTTGTTTTTCTTTAAGTTTGAGTAAACATTTGTGTTATATGACCTTAAGCAAAGTTATATTTGAAGTTTGAGACAAATCGGTTAGTAAATAAGAAAATCCGTCATTTTCGATCGGCCATTTTGATTTTTTTAAGTTTGAGTAAGAATTTTTGTTAAATGACCTTAAGCAATGTTATATTTCAAGTTTGAGACAAATCGGTTGGTAAGTAAGAAAATCCGCCATTTTGGATCGGTCATTTTGATTTTTTTAAGTTTGAGTAAATATTTGTGTTATATGACCTTAAGCAATGTTATATTTCAAGTTTGAGACAAATCGGTTGGTAAATAAGAGAATCCGACATTTTGGATCGGCCGTTTTCATTTTTTTAAGTTTGAGTAAACATTTATGTTATATGACCTTAAGCAATGTTATATTTCAAGTTTGAGACAAATCGGTTGGTAAATAAGAAAATACGCCATTTTAGATCGGCCATTTTGATTTTTTTAAGTTTGAGTAAACATTTGTGTTATATGACCTTAAGCAATGTTATATCTCAAGTTTGAGACAAATCGGTTGGTAAATAAGAGAATCCGCCATTTTGGATAGGCCATTGTGATTTTTTTTAAGTTTGAGTAAGAATTTGTGTTATATGACCTTAAGCAATGTTATATCTCAAGTTTGAGACAAATCGGTTGGTAAATAAGAGAATCCGCCATTTTGGATCGGCCATTTTGTTTTTTTTAAGCGTAAGTAAACATTTGTGTTGTATGACCTCAAGCAATGTTATATTTCAAGTTTGAGACAAATCGGTTAGTAAATAAGAAAATCCGCCATTTTGGATCGGCTATTTTGCTTTTCTTAAGTTTGAGTAAACATTTGTGTTATATGACCTTATGCAATGTTATATTTCAAGTTTGAGACCAATCGGTTGGTAAATAAGAGAATCCGCAATTTTAGATCGGCCATTTTCAGTTTTTTAATTTTGAGTAAACATTTGTGTTATATGACCTTAAGAAATGTTATATTTCAAGTTTGAGACAAATCGGTTGGTAAATAAGAAAATCCGCCATTTTGGATCGGCCATTTTCATTGTATTAAGTTTGAGTAAATATTTGTGTTATATGACCTTAAGCAATGTTATATTTCAAGTTTGAGACAAATCGGTTAGTAAATAAGAAAATCCGCCATTTTCCATCGGCCATTTTGATTTTTTTAAGTTTGAGTAAGAATTTTTGTTTAATAACCTTAAGCAATGTGTATGCCCGCAATTAGAAAAACGATGTATATATTTTATTAAATGAAGCGCGAACAAACATAAATATATTGATACGAAATCACGAAATAATCAAAGGTCCATGGGTTAAATGCTGTTACCACACAACGGAAATCAGAAACAAAGTACTCACCAGTTTGCAGCCAATTTCTCCACGGTCCAAGGGCCCCTTTCCGGATCTAATGATGGCACCACGTAGCTGAAGGGCTGAAGTTTCCAGTTCTATGCTTCAGTACACCAAAATCGAGCACTTTCAAGTGTAGAAATTTGTAATAGTTGGAGAAATGTATTAACACGCCATTTTGCTCGAGGCGGTAGAAAGGATCTCCCTGATTCTTGGTGCGCATGTCAAATGAGCGAAAAATGTACTCTGTCCGTCATCCAATTGTGTGGTTTTAAAATTAAAAACAACCCCAAAATTTAGCGGGAGCTAACACAATGTTATATTTCAAGTTTGAGACAAATCGGTTGGTAAATAAGAAAATCCGCCATTTTGGATCGGTCATTTTGATTATTTTAAGTTTGAGTAAACATTTGTGTTATATGACCTTAAGTAATGTTATATTTCAAGTTTGAGACAAATCGGTTAGTAAATAAGAAAATCCACCATTTTCGATCGGCCATTTTGATTTTTTTAAGTTTAAGTAAGAATTTTTGTTAAATGACCTTAAGCAATGTTATATTTCAAGTTTGAGACAAATCGGTTGGTAAATAAGAGAATCCGCCATTTTGGATTGGCCATTTTCATTTTTTTAAGTTTGAGTAAACATGTGTGTTATATGACCTATTCAATGTTATATTTCAAGTTTGAGACAAATCGGTTAGTAAATAAGAAAATCCGCCATTTTCGATTGGCCATTTTGATTTTTTTAAGTTTGAGTAAGAATTTTTGTTAAATGACCATAAGCAATGTTATAATTCAAGTTTGAGACAAATCGGTTGGTAAATAAGAAAATCCGTCATTTTGGATCGGTCATTTTGATTTTTTTTAAGTTTCAGTAAACATTTGTGTTATATGACCTTAAGCAATGTTATATTTCAAGTTTGAGACAAATCGGTTGGTAAATAAGAGAATCCGCCATTTTGGATCGGCCATTTTGTTTTTTTTAAGCGTAAGTAAATATTTGTGTCATATGACCTCAAGCAATGTTATATTTCAAGTTTGAGACAAATCGGTTAGTAAATAAGAAAATCCGCCATATTCGATCGGCCATTTTGATTTTTTTAAGTTTAAGTAAGAATTTTTGTTAAATGACTATAAGCAATGTTATATTTTAAGTTTGAGACAAATCGGTTGGTAAATAAGAAAATCCGCCATTTTGGATCGGTCATTTTGTTTTTTTTAAGTTTGAGTAAACCTTTGTGTTATATGACCTTAAGCAATGTTATATTTCAAGTTTGAGACAAATCGGTTGGTAAATAAGAGAATCCGCCATTTTGGATCGGCCATTTTGTTTTTTTTAAGCGTAAGTAAATATTTGTGTCATATGACCTCAAGCAATGTTATATTTCAAGTTTGAGACAAATCGGTTAGTAAATAAGAAAATCCGCCATTTTCGATTGGCCATTTTGATTTTTTTAAGTTTGAGTAAGAATTTTTGTTAAATGACCATAAGCAATGTTATAATTCAAGTTTGAGACAAATCGGTTGGTAAATAAGAAAATCCGTCATTTTGGATCGGTCATTTTGATTTTTTTTAAGTTTCAGTAAACATTTGTGTTATATGACCTTAAGCAATGTTATATTTCAAGTTTGAGACAAATCGGTTGGTAAATAAGAGAATCCGCCATTTTGGATCGGCCATTTTGTTTTTTTTAAGCGTAAGTAAATATTTGTGTCATATGACCTCAAGCAATGTTATATTTCAAGTTTGAGACAAATCGGTTAGTAAATAAGAAAATCCGCCATTTTCGATTGGCCATTTTGATTTTTTTAAGTTTGAGTAAGAATTTTTGTTAAATGACCATAAGCAATGTTATATTTTAAGTTTGAGACAAATCGGTTGGTAAATAAGAAAATCCGTCATTTTGGATCGGTCATTTTGATTTTTTTTAAGTTTCAGTAAACATTTGTGTTATATGACCTTAAGCAATGTTATATTTCAAGTTTGAGACAAATCGGTTGGTAAATAAGAGAATCCGCCATTTTGGATCGGCCATTTTGTTTTTTTTAAGCGTAAGTAAATATTTGTGTTATATGACCTTAAGCAATGTTATATTTCAAGTTTGAGACAAATCGGTTGGTAAATAAGAAAATCCGCCATTTTGGATCGGTCATTTTGATTTTTTTAAGTTTGAGTAAACATTTGTGTTATATGACCTTAAGCAATGTTATATTTCAAGTTTGAGACAAATCGGTTGGTAAATAAGAGAATCCACCATTTTGGATCGGCCATTTTGTTTTTTTTAAGTTTGAGTAAACATTTCTGTTATATGACCTTAAGCAATGTTATATTTCAAGTTTGAGACAAATCGGTTAGTAAATAAGAAAATCCGCCATTTTGGATCGACCATTTTGTTTTTCTTTAAGTTTGAGTAAACATTTGTGTTATATGACCTTAAGCAAAGTTATATTTGAAGTTTGAGACAAATCGGTTAGTAAATAAGAAAATCCGTCATTTTCGATCGGCCATTTTGATTTTTTTAAGTTTGAGTAAGAATTTTTGTTAAATGACCTTAAGCAATGTTATATTTCAAGTTTGAGACAAATCGGTTGGTAAGTAAGAAAATCCGCCATTTTGGATCGGTCATTTTGATTTTTTTAAGTTTGAGTAAATATTTGTGTTATATGACCTTAAGCAATGTTATATTTCAAGTTTGAGACAAATCGGTTGGTAAATAAGAGAATCCGACATTTTGGATCGGCCGTTTTCATTTTTTTAAGTTTGAGTAAACATTTGTGTTATATGACCTTAAGCAATGTTATATTTCAAGTTTGAGACAAATCGGTTGGTAAATAAGAAAATCCGCCATTTTGGATAGGCCATTGTGATTTTTTTAAGTTTGAGTAAGAATTTGTGTTATATGACCTTAAGCAATGTTATATCTCAAGTTTGAGACAAATCGGTTGGTAAATAAGAGAATCCGCCATTTTGGATCGGCGATTTTGTTTTTTTTAAGCGTAAGTAAACATTTGTGTTATATGACCTCAAGCAATGTTATATTTCAAGTTTGAGACAAATCGGTTAGTATATAAGAAAATCCGCCAATTTGGATCGGCTATTTTGCTTTTCTTAAGTTTGAGTAAACATTTGTGTTATATGACCTTATGCAATGTTATATTTCAAGTTTGAGATCAATCGGTTGGTAAATAAGACAATCCGCCATTTTAGATCGGCCATTTTCAGTTTTTTAAGTTTGTGTAAACATTTGTGTTATATGACCTTAAGAAATGTTATATTTCAAGTTTGAGACAAATCGGTTGGTAAATAAGAAAATCCGCCATTTTGGATCGGCCATTTTCATTTTATTAAGTTTGAGTAAATATTTGTGTTATATGACCTTAAGCAATGTTATATTTCAAGTTTGAGACAAATCGGTTAGTAAATAAGAAAATCCGCCATTTTCCATCGGCCATTTTGATTTTTTTAAGTTTGAGTAAGAATTTTTGTTTAATGACCTTAAGCAATGTGTATGCCCGCAATTAGAAAAACGATGTATATATTTTATTAAATGAAGCGCGAACAAACATAAATATATTGATACGAAATCACGAAATAATCAAAGGTCCATAGGTTAAATGCTGTTACCACACAACGGAAATCAGAAACAAAGTACTCACCAGTTTGCAGCCAATTTCTCCACGGTCCAAGGGCCCCTTACCGGATCTAATGATGGTACCACGTAGCTGAAGGGCTGAAGTTTCCAGGTCTATGCTTCAGTACACCAAAATCGAGCACTTTCAAGTGTAGAAATTTGTAATAGTTGGAGAAAGGAATTAACACGCCATTTTTCTCGAGGCGGTAGAAAGGATCTCCCTGATTCTTGGTGCGCATGTCAAATGCGCGAAAAATGTACTCTGTCCGTCATCCAATTGTGTGGTTTTAAAATTAAAAACAACCGCGAAATCTAGCGGGAGCTAACACAATGTTATATTTCAAGTTTGAAACAAATCGGTAGGTAAATAAGAAAATCCACCATTTTGGATCGGTCATTTTGATTTTTTTAAGTTTGAGTAAACATTTGTGTTATATGACCTTAAGCAATGTTATATTTCAAGTTTGAGACAAATCGGTTGGTAAATAAGAAAATATGCCATTTTGGATCGGCCATTTTGATTTTTTGAAGTTTGATTAAACATTTGTATTATATGACGTTAAGAAATGTTATATTTCAAGTTTGAGACAAATCGGTTGGTAAATAAAAAAATCCGCCATTTTGGATAGGCCATTGTGATTTTTTTAAGTTTGAGTAAGAATTTGTGTTAATCGACCTTAAGCAATGTTATATTTCAAGTTTGAGACAAATCGATTGGTAAATAAGAAAATCCGCCATTTTGGATCGGCCATTTTGATTTTTTTAAGTTTAAGTAAGAATTTTTGTTAAATGACCTTAAGCAATGTTATATTTCAAGTTTGAGACAAATCGGTTAATAAATAAGAAAATCCGCCATTTTGGATAGGCCATTGTGATTTTTTTAAGTTTGAGTAAAAATTTGTGTTAATTGACCTTAAGCAATGTTATATTTCAAGTTTGAGACAAATCGGTTGGTAAATAAGAGAATCCGCCATTTTGGATAGGCCATTGTGATTTTTTTAAGTTTGAGTAAGAATTTGTGTTATATGACTTTAAGCAATGTTATATCTCAAGTTTGAGACAAATCGGTTGGTAAATAAGAGAATCCGCCATTTTGGATCGGCGATTTTGTTTTTTTTAAGCGTAAGTAATCATTTGTGTTATATGACCTCAAGCAATGTTATATTTCAAGTTTGAGACAAATCGGTTAGTAAATAAGAAAATCCGCCAATTTGGATCGGCTATTTTGCTTTTCTTAAGTTTGAGTAAACATTTGTGTTATATGACCTTATGCAATGTTATATTTCAAGTTTGAGATCAATCGGTTGGTAAATAAGACAATCCGCCATTTTAGATCGGCCATTTTCAGTTTTTTAAGTTTGTGTAAACATTTGTGTTATATGACCTTAAGAAATGTTATATTTCAAGTTTGAGACAAATCGGTTGGTAAATAAGAAAATCCGCCATTTTGGATCGGCCATTTTCATTGTATTAAGTTTGAGTATGACCTTAAGCAATGTTATATTTCAAGTTTGAGAAAAATCGGTTAGTAAATAAGAAAAGCCGCCATTTTCCATCGGCCATTTTGATTTTTTTAAGTTTGAGTAAGAATTTTTGTTTAATGACCTTAAGCAATGTGTATGCCCGCAATTAGAAAAACGATGTATATATTTTATTAAATGAAGCGCGAACAAACATAAATATATTGATACGAAATCACGAAATAATAAGGTCCATAGGTTAAATGCTGTTACCACACAACGGAAATCAGAAACAAAGTACTCACCAGTTTGCAGCCAATTTCTCCATGGTCCAAGGGCCCCTTTCCGGATCTAATGATGGCACCACGTAGCTGAAGGGCTGAAGTTTCCAGTTCTATGCTTCAGTACACCAAAATCGAGCACTTTCAAGTGTAGAAATTTGTAATAGTTGGAGAAAGGAATTAAAACGCCATTTTTCTCGAGGCGGTAGAAAGGATCTCCCTGATTCTTGGTGCGCATGTCAAATGAGCGAAAAATGTACTCTGTCCGTCATCCAATTGTGTGGTTTTAAAATTAAAAACAACCGCGAAATCTAGCGGGAGCTAACACAATGTTATATTTCAAGTTTGAGACAAATCGGTAGGTAAATAAGAAAATCCGCCATTTTGGATCGGTCATTTTGATTTTTTTAAGTTTGAGTAAACATTTGTGTTATATGACCTTAAGCAATGTTATATTTCAAGTTTGAGACAAATCGGTTGGTAAATAAAAAAATCCGTCATTTTGGATAGGCCATTGTGATTTTTTTAAGTTTGAGTAAGAATTTGTGTTAATCGACCTTAAGCAATGTTATATTTCAAGTTTGAGACAAATCGATTGGTAAATAAGAAAATCCGCCATTTTGGATCGGCCATTTTGATTTTTTTAAGTTTAAGTAAGAATTTTTGTTAAATGACCTTAAGCAATGTTATATTTCAAGTTTGAGACAAATCGATTGGTAAATAAGAGAATCCGCCATTTTGGATCGGCCATTTTCATTGTTTTAAGTTTGAGTAAATATTTGTGTTATATGACCTTAAGCAATGTTATATTTCAAGGTTGAGACAAATCGGTTAGTAAATAAGAAAATCCGCCATTTTCGATCGGCCATTTTGATTTTTTTAAGTTTGAGTAAGAATTTTTGTTAAATGACCTTAAGCAATGTTATATTTCAAGTTTGAGACAAATCGGTTGGTAAATAAGGGAATCCGCCATTTTGGATCGGCCATTTTTATTTTTTTAAGTTTGAGTAAACATTTGTGTTATATGACCTTAAGCAATGTTATATTTCAAGGTTGAGACAAATCGGTTAGTAAATAAGAAAATCCGCCATTTTCGATCGGCCATTTTGATTTTTTTAAGTTTGAGTAAGAATTTTTGTTAAATGACCTTAAGCAATGTTATATTTCAAGTTTGAGACAAATCGGTTGGTAAATAAGGGAATCCGCCATTTTGGATCGGCCATTTTTATTTTTTTAAGTTTGAGTAAACATTTGTGTTATATGACCTTAAGCAATGTTATATTTCAAGTTTGAGACAAATCAGTTGGTAAATAAGAAAATCGGCCATTTTGGATCGGCCATTTTGATTTTTTGAGTAAACATTTGTCTTATATGGCCTCAAGCAATGTTATATTTCAAGTTTGAGACAAATCGGTTGGTAAATAAGAAAATCCGCCATTTTGGATCGGCCATTTTGATTTTTTGAGTAAACATTTGTCTTATATGGCCTCAAGCAATGTTATATTTCAAGTTTGAGACAAATCGGTTGGTAAATAAAAAAATCCGCCATTTTGGATAGGCCATTTTGATTTTTTTAAGTTTGAGTAAGAATTTGTGTTAATTGACCTTAAGCAATGTTATATTTCAAGTTTGAGACAAATCGGTTAATAAATAAGAAAATCCGCCATTTTGGATCGGCCATTTTGATTTTTTTAAGTTTGAGTAAACATTTGTGTTATATGACCTTAAGCAATGTTATACTTCAAGTTTGATACAAATCGGTTGGTAAATAAAAAAATCCGCCATTTTGGATCGGCCATTGTGTTTTTTTTTAAGTGTGAGTAAACATTTGTGTTATATGACCTCAAGCAATGTTATATTTCAAGTTTGAGACAAATCGGTTAGTAAATAAGAAAATCCGCCATTTTGGATCGACCATTTTGTTTTTCTTTAAGTTTGAGTAAACATTTGTGTTATATGACCTTAAGCAAAGTTATATTTGAAGTTTGAGACAAATCGGTTAGTAAATAAGAAAATCCGTCATCTTCGATCGGCCATTTTGATTTTTTTAAGTTTGAGTAAGAATTTTTGTTAAATGACCTTAAGCAATGTTATATTTCAAGTTTGAGACAAATCGGTTGGTAAGTAAGAAAATCCGCCATTTTGGATCGGTCATTTTGATTTTTTTAAGTTTGAGTAAATATTTGTGTTATATGACCTTAAGCAATGTTATATTTCAAGTTTGAGACAAATCGGTTGGTAAATAAGAGAATCCGACATTTTGGATCGGCCGTTTTCATTTTTTTAAGTTTGAGTAAACATTTGTGTTATATGACCTTAAGCAATGTTATATTTCAAGTTTGAGACAAATCGGTTGGTAAATAAGAAAATCCGCCATTTTGGATAGGCCATTGTGATTTTTTTAAGTTTGAGTAAGAATTTGTGTTATATGACCTTAAGCAATGTTATATCTCAAGTTTGAGACAAATCGGTTGGTAAATAAGAGAATCCGCCATTTTGGATCGGCGATTTTGTTTTTTTTAAGCGTAAGTAAACATTTGTGTTATATGACCTCAAGCAATGTTATATTTCAAGTTTGAGACAAATCGGTTAGTATATAAGAAAATCCGCCAATTTGGATCGGCTATTTTGCTTTTCTTAAGTTTGAGTAAACATTTGTGTTATATGACCTTATGCAATGTTATATTTCAAGTTTGAGATCAATCGGTTGGTAAATAAGACAATCCGCCATTTTAGATCGGCCATTTTCAGTTTTTTAAGTTTGTGTAAACATTTGTGTTATATGACCTTAAGAAATGTTATATTTCAAGTTTGAGACAAATCGGTTGGTAAATAAGAAAATCCGCCATTTTGGATCGGCCATTTTCATTTTATTAAGTTTGAGTAAATATTTGTGTTATATGACCTTAAGCAATGTTATATTTCAAGTTTGAGACAAATCGGTTAGTAAATAAGAAAATCCGCCATTTTCCATCGGCCATTTTGATTTTTTTAAGTTTGAGTAAGAATTTTTGTTTAATGACCTTAAGCAATGTGTATGCCCGCAATTAGAAAAACGATGTATATATTTTATTAAATGAAGCGCGAACAAACATAAATATATTGATACGAAATCACGAAATAATCAAAGGTCCATAGGTTAAATGCTGTTACCACACAACGGAAATCAGAAACAAAGTACTCACCAGTTTGCAGCCAATTTCTCCACGGTCCAAGGGCCCCTTACCGGATCTAATGATGGTACCACGTAGCTGAAGGGCTGAAGTTTCCAGTTCTATGCTTCAGTACACCAAAATCGAGCACTTTCAAGTGTAGAAATTTGTAATAGTTGGAGAAAGGAATTAACACGCCATTTTTCTCGAGGCGGTAGAAAGGATCTCCCTGATTCTTGGTGCGCATGTCAAATGCGCGAAAAATGTACTCTGTCCGTCATCCAATTGTGTGGTTTTAAAATTAAAAACAACCGCGAAATCTAGCGGGAGCTAACACAATGTTATATTTCAAGTTTGAAACAAATCGGTAGGTAAATAAGAAAATCCACCATTTTGGATCGGTCATTTTGATTTTTTTAAGTTTGAGTAAACATTTGTGTTATATGACCTTAAGCAATGTTATATTTCAAGTTTGAGACAAATCGGTTGGTAAATAAGAAAATATGCCATTTTGGATCGGCCATTTTGATTTTTTGAAGTTTGATTAAACATTTGTATTATATGACGTTAAGAAATGTTATATTTCAAGTTTGAGACAAATCGGTTGGTAAATAAAAAAATCCGCCATTTTGGATAGGCCATTGTGATTTTTTTAAGTTTGAGTAAGAATTTGTGTTAATCGACCTTAAGCAATGTTATATTTCAAGTTTGAGACAAATCGATTGGTAAATAAGAAAATCCGCCATTTTGGATCGGCCATTTTGATTTTTTTAAGTTTAAGTAAGAATTTTTGTTAAATGACCTTAAGCAATGTTATATTTCAAGTTTGAGACAAATCGGTTAATAAATAAGAAAATCCGCCATTTTGGATAGGCCATTGTGATTTTTTTAAGTTTGAGTAAAAATTTGTGTTAATTGACCTTAAGCAATGTTATATTTCAAGTTTGAGACAAATCGGTTAATAAATAAGAAAATCCGTCATTTTGGATCGGCCATTTTGATTTTTTTAAGTTTAAGTAAGAATTTTTGTTAAATGACCTTAAGCAATGTTATGTTTCAAGTTTGAGACAAATCGGTTGGTAAATAAGAGAATCCGCCATTTTGGATCGGCCATTTTCATTGTTTTAAGTTTGAGTAAATATTTGTGTTATATGCCTAAAGCAATGTTATATTTCAAGTTTGAGACAAATCGGTTAGTAAATAAGAAAATCCGCCATTTTCGATCGGCCGTTTTGATTTTTTTAAGTTTGAGTAAGAGTTTTTGTTAAATAACCTTAAGCAATGTTATATTTCAAGTTTGAGACAAATCGGTTGGTAAATAAGAAAATCCGCCATTTTGGATCGGTCATTTTGTTTTTTTTAAGTTTGAGTAAACCTTTGTGTTATATGACCTTAAGCAATGTTATATTTCAAGGTTGAGACAAATCGGTTAGTAAATAAGAAAATCCGCCATTTTCGATCGGCCATTTTGATTTTTTTAAGTTTGAGTAAGAATTTTTGTTAAATGACCTTAAGCAATGTTATATTTCAAGTTTGAGACAAATCGGTTGATAAATAAGGGAATCCGCCATTTTGGATCGGCCATTTTTATTTTTTTAAGTTTGAGTAAACATTTGTGTTATATGACCTTAAGCAATGTTATATTTCAAGTTTGAGACAAATCAGTTGGTAAATAAGAAAATCCGCCATTTTGGATCGGCCATTTTGATTTTTTGAGTAAACATTTGTCTTATATGGCCTCAAGCAATGTTATATTTCAAGTTTGAGACAAATCGGTTAGTAAATAAGAAAATCCGCCATTTTGGATCGGCCATTTTGATTTTTTGAGTAAACGTTTGTCTTATATGGCCTCAAGCAATGTTATATTTCAAGTTTGAGACAAATCGGTTGGTAAATAAAAAAATCCGCCATTTTGGATAGGCCATTTTGATTTTTTTAAGTTTGAGTAAGAATTTGTGTTAATTGACCTTAAGCAATGTTATATTTCAAGTTTGAGACAAATCGGTTAATAAATAAGAAAATCCGCCATTTTGGATCGGCCATTTTGATTTTTTTAAGTTTGAGTAAACATTTGTGTTATATGACCTTAAGCAATGTTATACTTCAAGTTTGATACAAATCGGTTGGTAAATAAAAAAATCCGCCATTTTGGATCGGCCATTGTGTTTTTTTTAAGTGTGAGTAAACATTTGTGTTATATGACCTCAAGCAATGTTATATTTCAAGTTTGAGACAAATCGGTTAGTAAATAAGAAAATCCGCCATTTTGGATCGACCATTTTGTTTTTCTTTAAGTTTGAGTAAACATTTGTGATATATGACCTTAAGCAAAGTTATATTTGAAGTTTGAGACAAATCGGTTAGTAAATAAGAAAATCCGTCATTTTCGATCGGCCATTTTGATTTTTTTAAGTTTAAGTAAGAATTTTTGTTAAATGACCTTAAGCAATGTTATATTTCAAGTTTGAGACAAATCGGTTGGTAAGTAAGAAAATCCGCCATTTTGGATCGGTCATTTTGATTTTTTTAAGTTTGAGTAAATATTTGTGTTATATGACCTTAAGCAATGTTATATTTCAAGTTTGAGAGAAATCGGTTGGTAAATAAGAGAATCCGACATTTTGGATCGGCCGTTTTCATTTTTTTAAGTTTGAGTAAACATTTGTGTTATATGACCTTAAGCAATGTTATATTTCAAGTTTGAGACAAATCGGTTGGTAAATAAGAAAATCCGCCATTTTGGATCGGCCATTTTGATTTTTTTAAGTTTGAGTAAACATTTGTGTTATATGACCTTAAGCAATGTTATATCTCAAGTTTGAGACAAATCGGTTGGTAAATAAGAGAATCCGCCATTTTGGATAGGCCATTGTGATTTTTTTAAGTTTGAGTAAGAATTTGTGTTATATGACCTTAAGCAATGTTATATCTCAAGTTTGAGACAAATCGGTTGGTAAATAAGAGAATCCGCCATTTTGGATCGGCCATTTTGTTTTTTTTAAGCGTAAGTAAACATTTGTGTTGTATGACCTCAAGCAATGTTATATTTCAAGTTTGAGACAAATCGGTTAGTAAATAAGAAAATCCGCCATTTTGGATCGGCTATTTTGCTTTTCTTAAGTTTGAGTAAACATTTGTGTTATATGACCTTAGGCAATGTTATATTTCAAGTTTGAGACCAATCGGTTGGTAAATAAGAGAATCCGCAATTTTAGATCGGCCATTTTCAGTTTTTTAATTTTGAGTAAACATTTGTGTTATATGACCTTAAGAAATGTTATATTTCAAGTTTGAGACAAATCGGTTGGTAAATAAGAAAATCCGCCATTTTGGATCGGCCATTTTCATTGTATTAAGTTTGAGTAAATATTTGTGTTATATGACCTTAAGCAATGTTATATTTCAAGTTTGAGACAAATCGGTTAGTAAATAAGAAAATCCGCCATTTTCCATCGGCCATTTTGATTTTTTTAAGTTTGAGTAAGAATTTTTGTTTAATAACCTTAAGCAATGTGTATGCCCGCAATTAGAAAAACGATGTATATATTTTATTAAATGAAGCGCGAACAAACATAAATATATTGATACGAAATCACGAAATAATCAAAGGTCCATGGGTTAAATGCTGTTACCACACAACGGAAATCAGAAACAAAGTACTCACCAGTTTGCAGCCAATTTCTCCACGGTCCAAGGGCCCCTTTCCGGATCTAATGATGGCACCACGTAGCTGAAGGGCTGAAGTTTCCAGTTCTATGCTTCAGTACACCAAAATCGAGCACTTTCAAGTGTAGAAATTTGTAATAGTTGGAGAAATGTATTAACACGCCATTTTTCTCGAGGCGGTAGAAAGGATCTCCCTGATTCTTGGTGCGCATGTCAAATGCGCGAAAAATGTACTCTGTCCGTCATCCAATTGTGTGGTTTTAAAATTAAAAACAACCGCAAAATTTAGCGGGAGCTAACACAATGTTATATTTCAAGTTTGAGACAAATCGGTTGGTAAATAAGAAAATCCGCCATTTTGGATCGGTCATTTTGATTATTTTAAGTTTGAGTAAACATTTGTGTTATATGACCTTAAGTAATGTTATATTTCAAGTTTGAGACAAATCGGTTAGTAAATAAGAAAATCCACCATTTTCGATCGGCCATTTTGATTTTTTTAAGTTTAAGTAAGAATTTTTGTTAAATGACCTTAAGCAATGTTAGATTTCAAGTTTGAGACAAATCGGTTGGTAAATAAGAGAATCCGCCATTTTGGATTGGCCATTTTCATTTTTTTAAGTTTGAGTAAACATGTGTGTTATATGACCTATTCAATGTTATATTTCAAGTTTGAGACAAATCGGTTAGTAAATAAGAAAATCCGCTATTTTCGATTGGCCATTTTGATTTTTTTAAGTTTGAGTAAGAATTTTTGTTAAATGACCATAAGCAATGTTATAATTCAAGTTTGAGACAAATCGGTTGGTAAATAAGAAAATCCGTCATTTTGGATCGGTCATTTTGATTTTTTTAAGTTTGAGTAAACATTTGTGTTATATGACCTTAAGCAATGTTATATTTCAAGTTTGAGACAAATCGGTTGGTAAATAAGAGAATCCGCCATTTTGGATCGGCCATTTTAATTTTTTTAAGTTTGAGTAACATTTGTGTTATATGACCTTAAGCAATGTTATATTTCAGGTTTGAGACAAATCGGTTTGTAAATAAGAAAATCCGCCATTTTGGATCGGCCATTGTGTTTTTTTTTAGTTTGAGTAAACATTTGTGTTATATGACCTTAAGCAATGTTATATTTCAAGTTTGAGACAAATCGGTTGGTAAATAAGAGAATCCGCCATTTTGGATCGGCCACTTTCATATTTTTAAGTTTGAGTAAACATTTGTGTTATATGACCTTAAGCAATGTTACATTTCAAGTTTGAGACAAATCGGTTAGTAAATAAGAAAATCCGCCATTTTCGATCGGCCATCTTGATTTTTTTAAGTTTGAGTAAGAATTTTTGTTAAATGACCTTAAGCAATGTTATATTTCAAGTTTGAGACAAATCGGTTGGTAAATAAGAAAACCCGCTATTTTGGATCGGCCATTTTGTTTTTTTAAGTTTGAGTAAACATTTGTGTTATATGACCTTAAGCAATGTTATATTTCAAGTTTGAGACAATAAGAAAATCCGCCATTTTGGATCGGCCATTTTGATTTTTGTAAGTTTGATTAAACATTTGTATTATATGACGTTAAGAAATGTTATATTTCAAGTTTGAGACAAATCGGTTGGTAAATAAGAAAATCCGCCATTTTGGATTGGCCATTTTCATTTTTTTAAGTTTGAGTATACATTTATGTTATATGACCTTAAGCAATTTTATATTTCAAGTTTGAGACAAATCGGTTGGTAAATAAAAAAATCCGCCATTTTGGATAGGCCATTGTGATTTTTGTAAGTTTGAGTAAGAATGTGTGTCAATTGACCTTAAGCAATGTAATATTTTAGGTTTGAGACAAATCGGTTAATAAATAAGAAAATCCGCCATTTTGGAACGGCTATTTTGATTTTTTTAAGTTTCAGTAAACATTTGTGTTATATGACCTTAAGCAATGTTATATTTCAAGTTTGAGACAAATCCGTTGGTAAATAAGAGAATCCGCCATTTTGGATCGGCCATTTTGTTTTTTTTAAGCGTAAGTAAACATTTGTGTTATATGACCTCAAGCAATGTTATATTTCAAGTTTGAGACAAATCGGTTAGTAAATAAGAAAATCCGCCATATTCGATCGGCCATTTTGATTTTTTTAAGTTTAAGTAAGAATATTTGTTAAATGACCATAAGCAATGTTATATTTCAAGTTTGAGACAAATCGGTTGGTAAATAAGAAAATCCGCCATATTGGATCGGTCATTTTGATTTTTTTTAAGTTTGAGTAAACATTTGTGTTATATGACCTTAAACAATGTTATATTTCAAGTTTGAGACAAATCGGTTGGTAAATAAGAGAATCCGCCATTTTGGATCGGCCATTTTGTTTTTTTTATGTTTGAGTAAACATTTGTGTTATATGACCTTAAGCAATGTTACATTTCAAGTTTGAGACAAATCGGTTAGTAAATAAGAAAATCCGCCATTTTCGATCGGCCATCTTGATTTTTTTAAGTTTGAGTAAGAATTTTTGTTAAATGACCTTAAGCAATGTTATATTTCAAGTTTGAGACAAATCGGTTGGTAAATAAGAAAACCCGCCATTTTGGATCGGCCATTTTGTTTTTTTAAGTTTGAGTAAACATTTGTGTTATATGACCTTAAGCAATGTTATATTTCAAGTTTGAGACAATAAGAAAATCCGCCATTTTGGATCGCTCATTTTGATTTTTTTAAGTCTGAGTAAACATTTGTGTTATATGACCTTAAGCAATGTTATATTTCAAGTTTGCGACAAATCTGTTGGTAAATAAGAAAATCCGCCATTTTGGATCGGCCATTTTGATTTTTTTAAGTTTGAGTAAACATTTGTGTTATATGACCTTAAGCAATGTTATATTTCAAGTTTGAGACAAATCGGTTGGTAAATAAGAAAATCCGCCATTTTGGATCGGCCATTTTGATTTTTGTAAGTTTGATTAAACATTTGTATTAAATGACGTTAAGAAATATTATATTTCAAGTTTGAGACAAATCGGTTGGTAAATAAGAAAATCCGCCATTTTGGATTGGCCATTTTCATTTTTTTAAGTTTGAGTAAACATTTATGTTATATGACCTTAAGCAATTTTATATTTCAAGTTTGAGACAAATCGGTTGAAAAATAAAAAAATCCGCCATTTTGGATAGGCCATTGTGATTTTTTTAAGTTTGAGTAAGAATGTGTGTCAATTGACCTTAAGCAATGTTATATTTTAAGTTTGAGACAAATCGGTTAATAAATAAGAAAATCCGCCATTTTGGATCGGCCATTTTGTTTTTTTTAAGCGTAAGTAAATATTTGTGTTATATGACCTCAAGCAATGTTATATTTCAAGTTTGAGACAAATCGGTTGGTAAATAAGAAAATCCGCCATTTTGGATCGGTCATTTTGTTTTTTTTAAGTTTGAGTAAACCTTTGTGTTATATGACCTTAAGCAATGTTATATTTCAAGTTTGAGACAAATCGGTTGGTAAATAAGAAAATCCGCCATTTTGGATCGGTCATTTTGATTTTTTTAAGTTTGAGTAAACATTTGTGTTATATGACCTTAAGCAATGTTATATTTCAAGTTTGAGAAAAATCGGTTGGTAAATAAGAGAATCCGCCATTTTGGATCGGCCATTTTGTTTTTTTTAAGTTTGAGTAAACATTTCTGTTATATGACCTTAAGCAATGTTATATTTCAAGTTTGAGACAAATCGGTTAGTAAATAAGAAAATCCGCCATTTTGGATCGGCCATTTTGTTTTTTTTTAGTTTGAGTAAGAATGTGTGTCAATTGACCTTAAGCAATGTTATATTTTAAGTTTGAGACAAATCGGTTAATAAATAAGAAAATCCGCCATTTTGGATCGGCCATTTTGTTTTTTTTAAGCGTAAGTAAATATTTGTGTTATATGACCTCAAGCAATGTTATATTTCAAGTTTGAGACAAATCGGTTGGTAAATAAGAAAATCCGCCATTTTGGATCGGTCATTTTGTTTTTTTTAAGTTTGAGTAAACCTTTGTGTTATATGACCTTAAGCAATGTTATATTTCAAGTTTGAGACAAATCGGTTGGTAAATAAGAAAATCCGCCATTTTGGATCGGTCATTTTGATTTTTTTAAGTTTGAGTAAACATTTGTGTTATATGACCTTAAGCAATGTTATATTTCAAGTTTGAGAAAAATCGGTTGGTAAATAAGAGAATCCGCCATTTTGGATCGGCCATTTTGTTTTTTTTAAGTTTGAGTAAACATTTCTGTTATATGACCTTAAGCAATGTTATATTTCAAGTTTGAGACAAATCGGTTAGTAAATAAGAAAATCCGCCATTTTGGATCGGCCATTTTGTTTTTTTTTAGTTTGAGTAAACATTTGTGTTATATGACCTTAAGCAATGTTATATTTCAAGTTTGAGACAAATCGGTTGGTAAATAAGAGAATCCGCCATTTTGGATCGACCACTTTCATATTTTTAAGTTTGAGTAAACATTTGTGTTATATGACCCTAAGCAATGTTATATTTCAAGTTTGAGACAAATCGGTTAGTAAATAAAAGAATCCGCCATTTTGGATCGGCCATTTTGTTTTTTTTAAGTTTGAGTAAGAATTTGTGTTAATTCACCTTAAGCAATGTTATATTTCAAGTTTGAGACAAATCGATTGGTAAATAAGAAAATCCGCCATTTTGGATCGGCCATTTTGATTTTTTTAAGTTTAAGTAAGAATTTTTGTTAAATGACCTTAAGCAATTTTATATTTCAAGTTTGAGACAAATCGGTTGGTAAATAAAAAAATCCGCAATTTTGGATAGGCCATTGTGATTTTTTTAAGTTTGAGTAAGAATTTGTGTTAATTGACCTTAAGCAATGTAATATTTCAAGTTTGAGACAAATCGATTGGTAAATAAGAAAATCCGCCATTTTGGATCGGCCATTTTGATTTTTTTAAGTTTAAGTAAGAATTTTTGTTAAATGACCTTAAGCAATTTTATATTTCAAGTTTGAGACAAATCGGTTGGTAAATAAAAAAATCCGCCATTTTGGATAGGCCATTGTGATTTTTTTAAGTTTGAGTAAGAATTTGTGTTAATTGACCTTAAGCAATGTTATATTTCAAGTTCGGTTCGGTTCGGTTCATAGGTGGTTCATAGGTGGTAGACGCTTTTTACTCATTGGGCGTCGACCGGTGAGATACCACCATGCCAGAAGTGAGTAGCGCTAAGTGGTATCACCACGTTCCGCTACTGCGCTGGCAGTCCGGTTCCAACAATGAGTAACAGATAGCATGATGGCGCCTCCAGGATCAAAATATTCCGGAGGTAAAATACCCGACCACTCGGATCTCCGGGCGTCGGGTGATCCTGGGGGTCCTTCATGCAAAGATATTAAAAGAAGACCAAAAACTCAACTCAGAATTGATTTTAGCAATATAAGAGGATTAAGTACCAACATGAATTCAGTTCACCAACATCTTGAAGAACAAAGACCTGACATCCTTGTTCTCACCGAAACTAAAATCAGTTCTGCAACACCTATTGTGAACTATCTTTATCCCGGCTATGACCTATACCACCGATTTCGACATAATTTTGGGATTTGTGTGTACATTAAAAATGACCTTTCATGTCATCGAGAGGAGAAGCTAGAACCAGCGAACCTCGATATCATATGGCTGAAATTCACCTCAAAGTCATCAACCAAGTTCATTTGCTGCCTCTACCGACCGCCAAGTAACACCGAGTATCAAAACTTTTTTGCGACATTATCCGAAAACTGTGATAGTATACAGTCTAACTATCCACATGCGAAAATTGTTTTTTTAGGCGGTTTCAACGTCCACAATATACCCTGGCTAAAACACCAAAACAAAACAGATAATGAAGGCAGGGAAGCAGAAGCTTTTGCCATAAGTTGTGGTCTAACGCAGCTTGTCGATGAACCTACCCGTATCTCAGAAAGGGGTGAATTTGCAGCGCTTTTAGACTTGTTCCTAACTACAAATCCTGACTTGTACACAATTCAAGTAGATCCCCCACTTGGTTCATCCGATCATAAACTTATAAGAACAAAGTGCGAAATGTTCATACCGCCAAGCCAACAATCACTTCCTCGTAAAATGTGGCACTATAAATCGGCAAAATGGAATGACCTTAAACAGTTTTACCTGGATTTTCCAAGGCAAGAGGTTTGCTTTAAAACAGCTGATCCCACTATTTGCTCTAATGAAATAACAAAAGTAATCTTATCTGGAATGAATGCATATATCCCACATACAATAAAACGCAGAGCTAATGCAAAACCTTGGTTCAACAGCCAGTGTCAAACGGCTGTACAGAAAAAACACAGAGCATATAACCTTTGGAAACGACAACAAACCGCTCAAAACCACACAGAATTTATAGAAGCCAGAAATAGTTGCAAAATTACTATTGACGCCGCCAAAGAAACATACAATCAAAGAATAAAAAACAGGTTGCTGAATTGTCCAAGTAGTTCTAGGTCCTTTTGGTCTCTTGCAAAAGCCGTTGGATCAAACTTCACCAAGTCATCCATACCACCACTTACAGATAAAAATACTCACTTAGCCACAACATCAGAGGAAAAAGCCAATATGCTGGCCAAAATCTTTTCCTCCAACTCAAACCTAACAGTGCCAAATGGAAAAACTCCACCGTTCATTGAAAGGGTTTCCCACAGTATGCCAGAGGTACCCTTTTGTCACAGAGAAATACGAAAATCCCTTAAAAAGTTGGATACAAACAAAGCAATGGGTCCAGATGGCATTCCCGCGATAGTACTCAAAAATTGTGCTAGCGAACTCACCCCAACTTTCGCAAAATTATTCAATTTATCTTATAGGCAAGGAGTATATCCATCATCATGGAAGTCTGCCGCAGTACAACCCATTCCAAAGAAAGGAAAAAAGACAGATCCGTTAAACTATAGACCAATTGCTCTACGTCCGGTGATATCAAAAGTAATGGAAATAGTTGTGAACAATCACCTAACCAAGTACTTGGAAAAATACAAAATTATCAACGACAAGCAATACGGATTTCGAAAATATAGGTCAACTGGCGATTTACTTACATACGTCACTCACTTATGGCAAAAAGCGATTGAGTTGCGAGGTGAAACAAGAACAATTGCCTTAGATATATCTAAAGCATTCGATAAAGTCTGGCATGAAAATCTGCTCAACAAGCTCAAAGCAACGGGATTGTCGCCGAGACTTTGCACTTGGTTTGAAAGCTACCTTAAGGATAGATTCATTTATGTTGCACTGGATGGCCGGAACTCCAACTCTTACCAAATAAATGCTGGTGTGCCACAGGGAGCAATCCTTTCGTCAACACTTTTTCTGATTTACATAAATGACCTCATAGATAAAACAGTAAATAAATATAATATAAAAATAAATTATTGCTTTGCAGATGATGGCAATGTAGTCTCCTCAGTCATATCACCCACTCAGTGTCTATCCGCACGTGAATTCCATCATCTTAGACTAACTCAAATATCGCAGATAAATAACGACCTGGAGATAATAGAGGACTGGGGCAACAAAAACCTTGTACAGTTCAACGCGCAGAAAACCCAAGCAGCCCTGTTTTCAAAAAAGACCAGCACCGGTGAGCCAAACATCATGCTATCTGGAAGTGCTGTCACATTGCAGAGCCAGTTGAACATCTTAGGAGTCACTGCAGAGACCAACATGTCTTGGCACAGTCACGTGGCAGATATAGCTAAAAGGGCGTCCCAAAAGCTTGGGGTGCTATTTCGTACAAGACATCTGTATACACCAAGCCAACTGCTGACACTCCACAAAGCCCAGATTCGACCAACTATGGAGTACTGCTCACATATATGGAGTGCGGCACCCAAACATACCTTAATGCTTTTGAACACCGTGCAAAAGCGAGCTATCAAGCTGATCAATGCCCCGCACTTACCCGTAGCTTGGATAGTCTCGAACATCGAAGAACTGTGGGCGATCTCTCTCTCTTCTACAGGTATTATCACGGAAAATGCTCTAAAGAGTTGGCACGTATGATCCCCCCGGGAGTAGCACCTACTAGGCGAACACGTCAAACAGACGGTAACCATCAATTTACTGTCAAAATAGAGGCACCAAGAACCTCATTATATCAGAATTCATATCTCTGGAGAACAGCATCGCTGTGGAATAAACTCCCTGCGACAGTTTTCCCTGCAGGTTACAACCTGAACCGTTTCAAAACCAACACACACCAACATTTCCGCGCACTTGCCGCTTGTCGAGCGTGATAGGGATCTCCTTGCGAGTGGGCATACCCGTAAAAAAAAAAAAAGTTTGAGACAAATCGGTTAATAAATAAGAAAATCCGCCATTTTAGATCGGCCATTTTGATTTTTTTAAGTTTACGTAAGAATTTTTGTTAAATGACCTTAAGCAATGTTATATTTCAAGTTTGAGACAAATCGGTTGATAAATAAGAGAATCCGCCATTTTGGATCGGCCATTTTCATTGTTTTAAGTTTGAGTAAATATTTGTGTTATATGACCTAAAGCAATGTTATATTTCAAGTTTGAGACAAATCGGTTAGTAAATAAGAAAATCCGCCATTTTCGATCGGCCATGTTGATTTTTTTAAGTTTGAGTAAGAATTTTTGTTAAATGACCTTAAGCAATGTTATATTTCAAGTTTGAGACAAATCGGTTGGTAAATAAGAAAATCCGCCATTTTGGATCGGTCATTTTGATTTTTTTAAGTTTGAGTAAACCTTTGTGTTATATGACCTTAAGCAATGTTATATTTCAAGTTTGAGACAAATCGGTTAGTAAATAAGAAAATCCGCCATTTTTGATCGGCCATTTTGATTTTTTTAACTTTGAGTAAGAATTTTTGTTAAATGACCTTAAGCAATGTTATATTTCAAGTTTGAGACAAATCGGTTAGTAAATACGAAAATCCGCCATTTTCGATCGGCCATTTTGATTTTTTTAAGTTTGAGTAAGAATTTTCGTTAAATGACCTTAAGCAATGTTATATTTCAAGTTTGCGAAAAATCGGTTGGAAAATAAGAAAATTCGCTATTTTGGATCGGTCATTTTGATTTTTTGAAGTTTGTGTAAACATTTGTGTTATATGACCTTAAGCAATGTTATATTTAAAGTTTGAGACAAATCGGTTGGTAAATAAGAGAATCAGCCATTTTGGATCGGTCATTTTAATTTTTTTAAGTTTGAGTAAACATTTGTGTTATATGACCTTAAGCAATGTTAGATTTAAAGTTTGAGACAAATCGGTTATGTTTGTGTTTTCCAACGCTTTCCAAAGTAAATTTAGTGGTATACTATCATATGCCTTCTGCAAATCGACGTAAAGCAGATGAAGCTCTTGTCCGTATGCCATTTTCTTTTCAATAACTTGTGTTATTCAAAAGAGATGATATGAAGTCGATCTACCCGCCCTGAAACCAGCTTGTTCTTCTGCCTCCATGTCTTTATATTCGCTCTCCACTTTATTTCTTATTATTTTACCATATATTCTGCTAGCGTACTAGTCACAGATATACCTCTATAATTGTCACATATATCTTTCCTTCCTTTTTTGTATATTGTGGATATATATGACGTTTTCCACTCAGTTGGTACTACAGTTCCATTTGAATATTTTTGGAAAAGATTCCGTAATCTCCAAAACAGTTCTTCAGTGCCATATTTAATAAGTTCGGCTGGGATATTTCCGGGTCCGGCATATTTACCGCTTTTTAAGGTTGTGCACACGTTTTTGACCTCAGAGATTGTGAGGGGTACTGGAGATCCCATCGTTCTAATTATATTGTCTCTTGCGTCTTCCTTGAATTATGCTCTGTCCTCAGTTAAAAGGTTTTTTAAATGCTCATCCCATTCTTTGTCTGGTATGGGTGAAATGATATCTCTGCGTGTTTTTTTTAATCGTTCTTATTGTTTTCCAGCTTTCGGTACTTCTCCTACCTCCTAAGTAAGAATCTATTTTCTGGCACTTTTGCGTCCAGGAATGATTTTTCTTATCACTGATCATTATTCTCACCATTGATTGCCCGATTTTGTATTCTTGTCTGCTTCCATCTGTCTTTTGGGATGAGTAGGTGTGATATAATTTCCTTTTTTCCTCTATTTCTCTTTCAATCTCAGCATCCCACCAGTATGGTTTTCTTCTTTTAGAAGTTTATTCCACTAATCCTAGTGCTTCTTTTGCAGCTTGGTGGATGCTTAATGTAATTCGTATTCCTCATCTGGGGTTTCAGCTGAACTTGTATTAAGTTTTTCGTTCAGTCTCTTTTTGTATAAGTTTTTTACGCTGTCATGTTCTAGGCTTAGTAGATTATATTTACAGTGATCAATTTCTTCAATCACTGTATCATCATGATGTTGTTGATGCAGGCTTCGGCCATGATAAGGAAAGAGAATTTTGGACTTCAGAAAATACTGATCACTTCCGCATGTTGATCCATGCTTTGTTCTGACATCTTGAATTTTTAGTTTTGTCTTTTGTTTAGTGATAAGATAATCAATGACGGATTTCAGGTTTTCTGAGGGTTTGGTCCAGGTATATTTGTATATTTCCTTATGTTGAAAAAAACCGTTTTGGATTTTTAGGTCTAATTGCTCACATAATGTAATTAGCCGGTTTCCATTGTCATTAACAACATTTTCTCCAAATTGGCCAAATTAAATTTTAAAAGATAGATAAATGGATAAATAAATAGAAAGCACTTTATAGGTAGACGGACATCTTCAACAAGTCATAATGTACCTACATTTAAGTCAGTAGTGTAAGACTCCATTACCTACTTTAATGGTTGGAAAAAAAATACACTCCGAAATCATTCCATCATAGGGGAGATCCGGACCAAATATCTGCTGTCATCATTCTACGTTGGATAGAATGAGACAGACAGCAACCCAGTCCGAGATCCACCTCATGAGGTAAAACAATGTTAAGAAAGCCGCTAAAAAATATAACCTCATCTCTCTCTTGTCTTTGCAAAGTGGTTTCATTGGGTTGCACAAATAACACAAAAATTTAGTTCATCTTGTTTATTTTCACAGGAGGATGAAAATAAAATTAATCAAAAAAAAATAATAAAAATGAAACCAAGTTGGTACAAATAGTAAGGTCCTTTCAATTGCACAGTAAAAGTTATCGTGGTTATGACGTCATACCCTACCTTACGGTTACAAGAAATGGCAAAAATTATATGGGGAAAAATTATATCTAAAGGCTTGCTCCTACTTTGGTCCTTCAATTATTTAATATTTATTATTGGTATTTTATTTTGTAGACCTGGAAGTGTTGTTGTTTTTTTCGACATTGCCACTTCGGGTCTCGTTCTGCCGCCCCTCCCCTGCTGATTACTTAGCACATGACGCTAGGGCAGCACATGGTCTTAAGTATACTGGGATCCTTGCCCGAGTGTAGAACCCTGTGGAAAATGAAATATTTCAGTTTCCTGGAATTCGTCGGTCTTGCACGAGGTTCGCCTACCCCGAGTAACCTAAATTAAAAACCCCATGACGACTTAATAAAATAAAGCAGATTTCAACAGATGAACTAAAACAACCCTACGTACCTTTCCCAGGGTTACAACTGGCTCGAACCTTGTTCCACCAGCAACCAGCACAACCGTCCCGTTGATGGAGTGGACAGTGCTGTAGACAAAGGAGAAAAACAATACATAGTTTTTATCCAAAACGTGGTTCAAAAAAAATATAAAAAAAAACTTAAAAAATTCCTTTTGTAGAAAAATTACATTTTACACGAACAATAGCTACAATTTGAGAGGCAAAAATTATCTTGAAGAATTCCCAAAAATAAAAAGAAATCGAACTTACCAACGCTTTTCTGTAGGAATGGCGCAGGTCGCCTTTAGTCCCTCACTTAGAAGATGTGAGCCGTCACTTAAAATACGCCAACGACGGACTCACGCTTCACAGTCTTTGGGAAGAAACTGCTTTCACTGCAGTGCCAGTCACCAAAATAAACCCAATGGCGATCCCAAAAAACTGTCAACGACCAAGCCAATTCTTTAGAAAAGAGAAATGACACTTTGTCAAGAAAAAAAATGAAGATGCCGGAAACCCTTCCCCAACTTGGGTGGGGCACAGAAACAACCAAATTTTCCCGGTCCAATTCAAATAAGGATGCAAACCCATTTATAAAAAACACTCACAACCAAAAAATCCCCAAGCATCAGGTTTGTAAGCCTGCCAAAAACTCCGCCGTTTTCAAACTAGCCCATGACGAAGTACACTAGTACTTCGGTACAAGTCTGTAGGGGGCAACATCAATCAAGGGAATATCCCAAACGCGTCCACCGCGCATTGAAGTGTTGTCGGACAGTACACTAGTACTTCGGTCCAGGTCTGTAGGGGGCAGCATCAATCAAGGGAATATTCCAAAAGCGTCCAACGCGCATTGAGGTGTTGTTGGATCTATTTCTACGGATTGCCATTTTTATAAACGAGCATTTCGAGATGCACATACACAGACCAAAACAAATGTCAAAACGGACCACTGTTAACATAGCAAGTAGGAGAAAAATAACCAGTTAGACTATAAGAAGTTTAGTATTGAAACCAGTAACTGTATAATCAATTACTAGAGATCAGAGCATGCATTAAACCCAGGAATATGGGAACACTCAACCAATTTCTATATAAGTAAAGCCATACTAAGTGTAGAATTTAGTTGTATTTTAGTTATAGTTTTAGTCAAATTTTTCTTTGCTCTTTTTCTCTAAGATTCATATGTTTTGACGCCATTTTTGTAAAACATTTTGACATTAATAAAGTTGTTTCTGAACTTGAACCTAAAAATACACATTGAACTACTGCTTAAACTCGGCACAAGAGTGCTCAGATGTTAAGTTTGCTCACCACTAGCTAGCCCTACATAACCCTTCAATCCGACTAACTGAGTTAGATATTAACTTTATTTAACTATGATTATATATTAATTTATATAATATCAAAACACGATTTTGTTTATTCTTTTAGTCCTGGGTTTTATCCCTCGTTTATCCCCAATTTACAAAATTGCATGACTTGTATTTATTTTGTCTTCTCCTCTGATTAAAGTAGTAAGATATCAAAGTAGGCGGAGCCTCAGTTGTTCCTGTCAAACCTTGGACCTAAATATGTTTTCGTCCATCCATAAAGAGGAAGAGGTCCGGAAAAGAAATCACTGTCCTAATATCCTCGAAAGTACAAATAAACGAACGTCCAAAATGAACGTGAGTTCCCGCTGCTACTGAAACCATTTGTGATGTGGCAACGCCGCCATGCCCACAGCAGAACAAAGTCAACTACGAAATTTTAAAGATAAACAAAACAATCAAAAGTTTTTATGTGATTTTTCTTGAAACCTGTGATCTCGAATTCCAATTAGAATGCCTAAATAATACGCTGTGCGCAGTGCCTACAATAATACGATGGAATGCCTCCTGTATAAGGTAACTTTCTGGACAATATATAACCTCAAAATCCAGCTCTATAAATTACCCTTAATGTGTGTATAGAAAAACGAGTCGGATAGTTTTGGTTATTCACAGAAATACTTTTTAATGCCAATTTAATACGCCTTTTCAAATCCTTTTTTTGAATAAGAAAGGATTCAAAATGTAGATCTAGGAGGTGTTAAATTGTATTCATTCTGCATACTTAAAAGCCGATTTAAAAGGATAAGTAGTTAATGGACTAGAGGGGATAAAAAATTAAAACTCTTAATGAGATAGAAAGGGATTTCTTTTGAATGGCACAAAGTGTATTGAAACGGATGGAATGTTTATATACTTTTTAATGCTAATTGCATACGCTTTTTGAAATCCTTTTTTTGAATAAGAAAGGATTAAAAATGTAGATCTAGAAGGAATTAAAATATATTCATTCTGTATTCTTGAAAGGGGATTCAAGAGGTTAAAGAGATTATGGATTGCAGAAGATTAAAAATAAAAAGCCCTAATGGTATAGAAATGGATTTACTTTGAATGCCAAAAAGTGTATAAAAATGGATAGAATATTTCAAAATGGATTTATTTTGTATGCCAGGATCTGTATTGAAATCAATTAAAAATTTGTTATCCATTTTAATACTTAACACTTTCTATCCCCCAAAGGTCAGAAAAAGGATTTCAAAAAGCGGATAGAAAATGGATTCATTTTTTTTATCCTCTTCTATCCATTTTTTTTATAGGGACCCGCAGTTATATATTTAAACTCAGCGTCAAAAGTATTACAAAAGCATATTTGATACTCTTCTGTTAAATTGACAGGTGGTCACGTGATTTTGACAACTTCTTAACGGTTTGTGCTAGAGACTAAAATTATCCAATTTTGTCGACGAAAACATAATTTTAAAAATTTTGAATTCATTGCCGCCTGGCGCCCAAAACCAATTTTATGACTGGTCAAATCCAAAATGTAAATCATTTAAAAGGAAATAACCATAGTTAAAATATTATACATTTCTAAATTAATTTTTTTAAGTTTTCTAATAAAAATGTTGATAAATGATGTTGATGTTGGTTCTCCATTTTCCTTTGTTCCTGCGGTAGTATTTCTAAAGTAAAACTTTTATTTAAAACTGGTGTCACCCTCTACAATTCGCCAAGAAAAAAAATGCTTTATACGCTACTTTTCGTACTTTTTTTTAGGCCCGATCTGTCACTTTTTATCTCTGATTGTCCCTTTTTATCCCCGATTGTCACTTTTTATCCCTGATTGTCACTTTTTATCCCTGACCCGTCACTTTTCATCTGCATTTCAATTGGCACTATTTCTAACTTCGTTATCCATGAATTTTCAAAACCGAGATAATAAAAAGGATAATCAGATAAATTTCGGTTTCGAAAACTGTGTAAAAAATATAATTTTGGTTAAAATATAGATACAGATGCTGTATAGGAGTTAAAAATATTTACAGGAGTTTTTGTAATGTCGAGCAATAAATATATATTATTTAATAATAAAGACAATTTTTAGTTTCTGCTTTTTTCACATTTATCCAAACTTGTATTTCTTAGATAATTCTCCATAAAATAAGTAGGTAAATGTATCTGGAATACATAGTATATTTAATAGGCCTAAACTTTTCTTTTAGTTTCAGTATCTACTTATCTACCGGTAAATATTTGCTTTATTTCACAGTTATACGATAGGTACTTATTGCAGTAAAGCCAGGCAATAATAGTGACGGGCACTATTCTGACAGTTTTCGATTGAAAACTGACAATTGATCTTTCAAAATTTACATACCAAAGTTGAATTTATAAATCCAGCCATTTATTTTCCATTAATAATGGCGGCACTATTAATTCCGGCTCTTACAATACACAAAGCCCTAGTTTCGAAAAAAGACAGCTGTTTTTATAATACCAATAGTGCCAGGCACAATTAGTGCCTAGCTTTATTGCAATAAGTCCCTAATATTTTTAACCTTTAAATAGTGCAATGAAAAAGACTTAGACTAACGCTGTTACCGGTATCATATACCGCTATTTCTATATGACCTGTTTTTGAACCCATTAAAAAATATTATAAAATAAGTCTTTTTGATATGTTTTGGTTTATTGAAAATAATAATAATATAAATAATCATCTAGTGTACCCTTTTTAACTGAATTTGCCGCCAACTTTTTGAGGCTCTTTATTTATTTTACTTCTGCATGAACCTGGCACTAAAATTAGACAAGAGAGTAAGAAGGAGATGCCAGGAGAGTGAGCGAAAACAGGACATATATACAGGGTGTCCCAAAAGTCTAAGTCCAATTATCTTCTGAACTACAACTGAACCATATTTGGCAGTGAACGATAACATCAAGAGATCTATTTTATAAAGGGGCGGTTGTGCCGCACCTGCATAAGGGGCGGCATAGGGCCGGTTAACTTAAAATTTTTAATTATAAATCCATATCGATTGATACCTCATTTTACAAGTATTTGAAAACTAAATATTTTGATATAACAGTTAATTGTCTACATCAAATCTGTCAAAATCTATGGACTGTCAAAACTATTTTTTTCAGTTTTTGTCAAAATTCACAAGTTTTAAACAGAAACCCTCTCTCAATAGAGATATCTTGTTTGAAAGGTCTTTGAAAAACCATGTACGCCAACTGTCCCTTGCCTATGACAAAAAACGTGCCAAATTCTATCGACTGTCAAACTTCTTTTACCATTTTTTACAAATTTTGAACCATAGCCAAAGTGGGAATTTTTGACACATATTTTTTTTTGGTATTGCCAAGTAGTTAAAGCTTTGGTTGTTTGTCTCCGGTCAATAACAGAATACCCGGGAAAAACATGGAAAAGCACGGAAATATGGATAAAATAAAACTTACACAGTCTATGTCAATGAAAGGTCAGTACAACAGCCTAGGATATATTTCTGAGGTCAAAATAAGACAATTAAAAGCCACTTACTTTAGTCCGATATTGCTCCGTTTTCAAAATATAGGGTGGTAAATTAAAAAAATAACCATCGAAAAAATAGCTAAAGTATAAATATTTTTAAAATTTTAACGTAAAATTACCTTCAAATATTGACATCTTTTCACTATGGCCGTAAGAGGGCGCTTTACACTCCACTTCTAATGGCTTAAATTGGCCATAACGTTTTTCTTACTTTTTTGTTAAAAAAATGTTGTAATCCGTTAAAGTATTCGTATAGAATTGTTCAAAAAATTACTTTCTTAAGAAAAAATGTACACCGAGAAAAAGTAATGGCTATTTTAAACAATCAGTGTGAAGCGCTCTCTAACGGCCACAGTAAAAAGGTGTCAATAGTCAAGTTTCGGATCCCAAAAGACTTCCGTTGAAAAATGTTCAAAATATTTTCAATTTGACCTCAGGAATATTGCGTATGCTTGTGTCCAGACCTCTGACACACAGAGTCTGTGTCAGTAATTTTATTCATATTTCCATGCTTCTTCTTCCTTAAAGTACATGACAATATCAATAAAATGAAATATGTCTCGGAAATTCCCACGATGGGGGAGTGTTTCATATTTGCGGCTTGTGGTCTATTCGCAGTATTTCATTAGGGTTTTCGTTTAAACAACAAATTTGTGAATATTGACAAAATTTAAAAAATTAGGTTTTTTACAGATTTTCCCTTCACAAAAATAAATCTCTCGATGTTATCGATCACTGCCAAATATGGTTTAGTTATCTTTAATAGTTCAGCAGATATTAGTGTGGACCCGGATTTTTGGGACACCACATTTACAAATTTAAAAACATGCCAGTGGTGATTTATTCTGATTGGATATTCTTGTCTACAAATCAAATAAATTGGTAAAAAAAAAATTTTTACTCACAAGCTATTATAAAATGCACCAAAAATTAAAAAATAATTTTCCAGCATTCTGATATTATCACAATAATAAAACCTATGGCCGACTCATGGAAATTTGGCGATGTTAGCACGATAAGATATCCGTATCAATTAAATATCACTATTTGCAAGAATCTGTCTAGCAGAAAAATGCAGAGGTACCAAACCCACCCCATTCGACCGAAGATACCCCAGCATTTCTCTGAAGTAGGTATGGCAATGGCATAATATTGCGGCACGTCAAACATATCTTTGATGATCTGCTGTGTTGAATATTCTTTAAGTGTTTAGATCACAAATTTAGATTAACTTATGCTTTGATTTGCGGCCATCGCTTTTATTATTATGATAATATCAGAATGCTGGAAAATTATTTTTTAATTTTTGGTGCATTTTATAAAAGCTTGTGACTTAAAAAAAAAATTTACCAATTTATTTTCTACTTTTTAGTCTCAGCTATCTACCCTATTAAATGAAAATATTTGTTCAAAAAGTTTATGATATTACATTTTTGAACTCTTAGTGCAGAAGTATATACTATAATTCTGCAGTTATACTGTGGTAATGAAAAGGACTTTTAATGTATACTTCTCATCCTTTCAATTTCTAATAGTGCCTCATTGTTACATGGTTTTTTTCCTGTTAATTTCGCGCAATCTAGCTTTTCAATTCTAAGACCGTTCAGAAACTTCACACTACTTGCCCTTCTACAAATAACTTTTGTCCTAGATATATGGCGGCGTTTTCCACAGTGCTACCTTGCATTTTGTGCACTGTTGTTGCCCATGAAAGAATCATTGGAAGCATTCGTCTTTCTGCCGTTCCGTAACTGAATTTAGCTGAAAACTGTATCGTCATAGGTTGAATGACTTGTATTCCATCTTTTCCAAAATCAACACGGACTGATAAAATGTCTCATAAATTTGAGTATGACGAAAATGAGGCCGGATAATTTCTGTAATAAAACCAATGGCATCATTGACCAATCCTTTCGTGATATCAATATTAGAGCGTAAAATTATTTTCGCACCAACAAAGATTTGAAGTTCTTTCGGTAAGCCTCCAGTTTTGTTGACATCGGTTAAAATTATGTCATCTACCTTGATATTTTCGATGTTTCTTGATGCATCTACTATTCTATCTTGAGCATTTATCCTATATATGGTAACATTTTGAGTCTTAAAGTATTCGATAACAGACTTATTGTGATCATGAACCTGCTTATTGGTTGGATAAATTCGTAACACTTTACCTATCGCAAACTCTCCAGATGGCTCCACGAGAACTCTTTCCAGCAATTTCGAAAAATGCTCTCCTTTCAACTCTCCAACTCGTAATGCGTTAAGGATGTCGATAAAACTGTTATCGCCTTGTTGGCGCATATTTTCAGTTCATACAGCTTAAACAGTCTCCACAAATTTGTTGCAGGGTGCATATGTTCAGGCTGTTTATACACTGGTGTTCCTGATGTCTTCATTGGAGGAAGTTGCAATAAGTCTCAAAGAACTCATTTTCCCTATTCTTTAATTGTCGAACTTAAGTCGATCATTGTTAACATTGTAACGTGTCATTTTTACGTTTAAGACAACGTTACATATTTGTTTATTTAGGTAAATAATCAAGGCTCTTTGATTCGTCTTTCTGTACACAAAGTAAGGGTATTTTATAGAGCTAGGTTTGGAGGTTATATAGTGTCTAGGAAGTTACCTTAAAAGGAGGCATTCCATCGAATTACTGTGGACACTACGCACATCGCATTATCTATACATCGTAATTGGAATTTAAGATCACAGGCTTCGGGAAAATCACATAAAAATTTTGATTGTTTTGTTTTTATCTGTGGAATTTTGTGATTCTCTTGTCGTCATGAAATTAAACAGCTGGGAAATGGCGGCGTTGCCGCATTACAAATGGTTTCAGTAACAGGAAGGAAACATTTAGATGAACATTTCATTCCCTTACGTTTATTTTCGAGGATATTGGGACAATCCGAACCTCATATCCTTCACGGATTGGCTAGCTTTGATAGTACGAAAACATATTTGGGTCGACCAGGAACAACCGAGGCTCCGCCACTTTGATATCTTTATTAATTTGATAGGGAAAGGATAAAATAAATACGAGTTATGCACTTTTGTAAATGGGAGATGGACGAGGGATAAAAACCAAGACTGGGGGAATAGACGAAATCGTGTGGGTTGGCATCTGAACACTCTTGTGCCTTTAAGCAGTAGTTCAGTGCGTATTTTTGGGTTCATGTTCAGAAACAACTTTATTACTGTAGAAATGTTTTACAAAAATGGCGATTAAACCATATGAATATTAGAGAAAACATTTATGAAGAGCGAAGGAAACTTTTGACTAAGACTGTAACTGGAGTGCAACTAAATTCTGCGCTCAGTATAGCTTTACTCATATAGGAATTGGTTGAGTGTTCGAATATTCCTGGGTTTGATGCATGCCCTGGTCTTCAGTAATTGATTTTACAGTTGATGGTTTCAATGCTGAGCTTCTTACAGTCCGGTAAGCAAATGTTCGGTCTATGTATGGAGGGTGTCTCGACGTCCTTGTTATAAAAATTTCAACCGTGGAAATAGATCCGACAGCACCTCAATGCACGTTTTCCATACTTTCAATGTCCCCTTGGTCAGTGCTGGCCCCTACATACCGGTATGGAACTATTGCTGTATTTCCTCATTGGTTAGTTTGAAAACCGCGGGTCTTTTCTTCCAGTCTCGTTTTACTGTCCCCACTCCCCACCACATTTGAAAAACGGTTTCCGGCCACTTCATATTTTGTGTTCTGCCTGGTCTGTTACTAACGAATTTTGGCTGGGTCGACAACAGTTTCTGGGATCGCCTTTGTTTTTGGGTTTTGGCACTGCAGCGAATTGCAGGAGATATCCCAGAAACTGTAGAAGTGAGTCCGTCGTGTTTAGGCGAAATCTAAAGTGACGCTCATACCCTTTTGAGGGGATTTTAAGTCGGCCTACGCCATTTGTACGGGGAAGAGCATTGGTAAGTTCGATTTTATTTTTTATTTATTTTTTTTATTATTTGAGGACTCTTTAAGATAATATTTGCCTCCCAAATTGTAATTATTTTTCGTGTGAAATGTACTTTTTTTCTGACAAAAGACCTGGGGAATTTTTGGCGTTTTTATATTTTTCTTTTAACCACGTGTCCATTCCATCGACAGCGGTGCTGGACGCTGGTGGGAAGCCGGACGAGCCAGTTGTAACCCTGGGAAAGGTACGTAGGGTTATTTTAGTTCATCTGTTTAAATCTGCTGTATTTTATTGAGTCGACATGGGGTTCTCCAGGAAACTGAAACATTTCATTTTCCACAGGGTTTTACGCTCGGGCAAGAAGCCAACAACCTTTTGACCACCATGTGCTGCCCTAGCACCATGTGCTAAGCGAGCAGGAGGGGAGACGCGGGCAAACCAGGAGCAGCGGTAGCAGGAGAACACCATGTTTTAGAGGAATTTCGGACTTCCAGGTCTACACAATAAAATACACATATAATAATCAAGGACCAAGGTAGGAGCAAGCTTCAGATATAGTCTTTCACATAAATCTTCAATATAATTTAGACATAATCTTTTCATATAAATTTTTAATATAATTTAGACGTAATCTTTTCATATATAATTTTTCACAGTATAATTTCAACATTGCTTGTAAACGCAAGGTAACGGTATGACGTCATAACCACAATTTTGCGGCATATTTACTAAATTGACTTGTTTCCTTCATTTCATTTATTTAAGACAATTTCTCCTGTGAACTTTGGAGTGCCTTGCTATTTTGGCCCTAACTTATTTGGTTTTTTTTTCTCAGATCTAATTATACAAGATGAACTAAATCTTTGTGTTATTTGTACAACCTAATGACCAACTTTGCGGAGACAAAAGAGAGATGAGATTATATGTTTTAGCGGTTTCTTTACACTGTTTTACCTCATGGGGTAGATCTCGGACTGGGTTGCTGTCTGTCTCATCCTACCCAATGTAGAATGATGACAGCAGATATTTGGTCTAGATCTCCCCTATGACGGAATAATTTTGGAAGTATATATATATTTTTTTTTACAATCATTTATATAACTGAGTCCTACGCTACTGACTCAGATGTAGGTACACTATGACCTGTTAAAGGAGTTCATCTACCTGTAAAGTACTTCTAGTTTTATCATTTTGATTCAGTTAAAAATCTTTTAGAATTTTATCTCGTTTATTAGTCAATTTTTTTGGTTTTTTAATTACACAAATACTCTGGAAGCCTCGGAAGTAGGTAGAATTTCATTGTTTAGCTACAACGTTTGGGTTGAACTGTATTTTATTTAAGATCTTCTTTGTAAAACATTGGTATTAAATAATGTGGCGCACTTAAAATTTTCTTATTTCTGAACCCCCCCTTCTCCACTGTATAAAAGTTACCGGGCATATCAATGTTTTACCTAGCTGGAAAATACATTTCTGCTTCCAGATATTTGTTTAATTATTCAGTAGTTTTGTTGTGTCACAAGCTGGCAAATTGGTATTATTCTAATTACAGTGTCACAAAATGGCAGCAACGTCTTTAAGCTGCCACAAATGTCACACAACGCATTTTAATAAGGCCACAAATTGGCGCCCAACGTGTGTTTTTGGCTAGTTTTTTAACATCTGATGTAATTTCTTTTTGATTTTTTATATTTGGAAAAAAGAAAGAAGTTTTTGAATTTTTTTTTAGGGAAATTTTTTTTTGTTGTTACAGCCATAGCCAGGTTTCAGTCTTTCAGTGGCTGTCGGTGGTTTTGACACTCAATCATTTTTTTTAATAAAAAAAAAAATTAGATTTTTCATCATTGTTGGTTTTGATAACACTTTTTAAATATTTTTTAGTAATATTTGAACGTTGATTTGAAATTCGTTGTTGCTCTGTTGATCCTCATAGTTTTTTGTTAGCTTATCTTCACAAGTTTTTATTGGAAAATAAAATATTCATTGTTATTTATTAAGGAAGAATAAGTGGATAGAGAGCATGGGAGTTTTTGTTCAACAGCGTCCAAATCATGTCTTAATTCCTTAAAGTTTTTTGTAGGAAAAACATGTTTTAATTTTTTTTAAGAAAAATAAATACAACAATGTAAATTTACTTACTTTTTTTTGTTGATTTATAGGTGGATGGACCTCCAGACATGGTCTTTTTATGTTTTAAATATATGACATAGGTAGTGTGTTTTTCTAACAATTTTTTTTGCAGGTTCATTTATTTATATGTTATTATTTCCTGCTTGTGATAAGATAGAAACCGTTTCACCGATTATTTTTTAGTGCAGTCAATTTATTTAGGTCAACAAGTTATTTTTTTTTGGTGATTTTAATTTTTTGTAGGATATCACCACTTGGTATTTGGAATATTTTTACAGGGTTTCACACAAATTTTTCTTGGCTGAGTTGTTTTAAAGTAAATATAGCTTAACAGCTAGTAGATTTGTTTAGTTGAAAGTATTAATTAGTAATGAAAGAAAAGGAAAATGAGTTTATTTTGCTTTGTCATTTCCTTTTCTTGTTTTTTTGGTGGTAACTGTTGATGACAATTAAGACCTTACGTCACTCAGTTACATCGGGTCAGAGGAGGGTACTACTACTACTAGTGTCGGCTCGGGACGTTAGGAAACACAAGGCTAAAATCCCTAGAGTGACACCTTGGCTGAAGATCAATGCCAAAAGTCCAGTTGGCATTTTTTTTTTGGGGTATTTTGTTTGAAAGACAGTTTTTTTAGGTCTTTGGTTGCCAGTTTAGTTGTCTAGTTGTGTTTTTGTGACTGGTCAAATTTTTTTTGGTAGAAAATACAGCGTTGGGCTTTGGAGTGCATTTTTTAAAAATGACCTACGGGTATTTCTATCAATTAAAGTTTTTCTGGTTCACAATTACTTTTTTCTGTATTTTTTCTGCGTTCAGGTCATAGCTTGGTCATGGCCAATGGAGAGCAAACATTTATGTTTTGAGCCTTGAGAAGTTTTGCCTGCTCCGGATTGAATACACAGAAGATGAATTTGAAGCCCAACTAGATATAATACCACAAAAGAAATGTTTAACTGAGACAGATATAGATATAAGTTTTTTGATTTTTTTTTTTAGTTCATTTGTAAAGTTTAGGAATTTCTTAAGTAATGTCATTTTGAGGCCGAAAATTGGTCAGTGAATTTAAGAGAGACTTTCAACTAAATATAAATACTAGGCGGTGGTAATTGGTAAAAATATTTCAAAATTTTACTACTTTTTTAAACAATGTAATCTTTCTTAAAAAGATTAGTTTTTTCGGTAAACATAACTTCTAGAATTCTTGTTTTGGTCAAAAACGGTTTGTATAGTGGTCGTAGTTTTAAAGGGTGACCAAATAGGTAATATTTTTTTTGGGGGACCAAACAGGAATTTCTTGAGTTACAAAAGGTGAACTTTTTCTTGTCTTAGTTGATCAGGCAGGAATAAATAAATCTTTTTACTTCCGAATCATAATTTTAAATAACAAGATTTATTGGTTTTGGTTAAGTGTTTGGGTCTAATAGTAAAAAACGTTTTGTTTTGGAGGATACTGGTATGATATGAAATTATTTTAATTTCATGCCAAATGTTGGTTGAGAGAGAGAGCAGATATGCTAGTCTTCAGTTCTTTCGTTAGTTTGCATTTCAGGACAGTGGCGTGTACTTAAGGGGGCCTTACATCTGCGCCCATTGTAAAGCAACTTCCAACTTACTTGCTTAGCTTTTTCACTTAATCTTCGTTTTGTTGCTTCTGAAATTAAAGCGTTATGTTGGATAACGATGGATGGTGTTAGACTGAGAAAGTACCTAGGTATTTAGGGATGAAAACTTGGAAGTTGTGAACAATTGGGGAGTAATTTTTTTTATTTATTTTTTTTTAATTTTAAAATAATTTCATACTGGCGACCTCAAATAATGAAGCAAATTTTGTGGAATAAATGGGAAAGTGTTCAGGTTAAACAATAAATTTAAGATCATTGATTTATAAAAAAAAAAGATTTCAATCTAAAAATAAATTTAAGAACAATAGGTTTCCCTTTAGGCGACTAAACATTGATGAGGGCATCTATTTTTTTTAAAATCTGATAGTTGTACAGGGTGTAAAGGAGCTAGCTACCTTTTATATTGCAATAATTAGGGTTTTCATTCTCCCGCGAGCTGGGTGGAAATGGAAGAAATGTTTGGTTCGGAGTGTAGAAATCGAGGAACGAGGACTTCCTGCTAATCTTTTTAGGATTTCGCAACTTCGGTTTTCGCTAAATTAAAATACATCCAAATTTGGCCTACAGGCTGAATCTCACATCTTCCAGGACCTTGCAGATTTGCGGAGAAAGACAATTTATGTGATCTGTTTAGTTATGATAGGAATTGGAATAGTGGCAGGCACATGAGGGAATTAGATATATTTAGGTTAAAAAGTAGTAAGAACACTGATCTGAACAATTTTCCATAATAGTGTCCTATTTTTACAGGGTGCTTCAAAATATCTTCACCCTTTCTTTGAAATAAGATATTGTTTCGCCTGTGGGTGTTTAACTGTTTAAAAATATATAGGGTGCAGATGGGATTGGAATGGAAATCACAAGTTTTTGGGTTTTATTGACATTATACTTAGGGAATAGGGGAAATGTCTAATAAAAAGTTTTTGGGTTTAGGCCGAGTTTTGTTGAGATAACAAAAGTTTAATTGGGGCCGGGAGTTTTATTATGCTCTTTTAAAATTAATGTAATAGTTTTGGTTCTTGATTTTGTTTTCTGGTTTTTACGCAGGATTATTCCCAACTATTTATTTTCAAAATATCATTTGTTGGTGATAGGGTCTCATTAGCCCTTGGACATTTGGTAATTTTGCGTTGACAAATAGCTGTGGAAAGGGCCCAACTTAATTTTATATCTCGTAAACACCGGGAATAAGGATCTAAGGATGCATTAAGCAGTAAAATTTTTTTGATTAGATGTTGTGTGTAAAGACACTTGAGTAGGCAGATTTAGTTTTAAAACGTTCTTATAGGTGAACCTTAAAATTGTTTTCATATTTATTTTTTTTTGAAAGTGCACACAAGATAATTCTTTACGGGGTTGAGTGCAAAGTTTAAAACTTAGGTTCACATTATTATAGTGGTACAGTAAATAAGTACCCACGTTGTTTGTTTCCTTAAGTAATAATTTTAAACAAATATACTAACATCGTTTGTTTTTTTTGTAACATAAATATTTTTTTTTAACTTTTCCTAAACTGATTGGTTTTTTTTTTCAATTACGATTTTTATACCTTATGATTCTTAAGTAAATTTAATTTTCAACATTTTTTTTTTGTATAGTAAATTAAATTTTCTAGCTCATTTACTTTTCATATTGCCACAGTTTTGGGAGAGGAAAGGGAATTGACAACCGTTTTTTTTAAGGAAAAGAACAAAAACTGTTGCATGACAACTCGAATAAGATTTTTCTGGTGTTGATTTTATTTAATTTTTTTAAGGTTCACTAATAGGAGCTGCAACCCCACTTAAACATTTTTAATTTTTTTTGAAAATATTTTTTTTAAATATATTTTTTTAAATATTATTTTTAAAAAAGGGAAAATTGATTTTCTTGTTGGAAAATTTTCTTTTTGGTGCATAGTAGTACCTTGTCCCTACAATGGTTCCACCAGTTTATTTAAATATTTTTTTTTCTGAATTAAAATATAATTTCATTTCGAACCATCGCGTCTTAACAATCTATCATCATTTGTTTTAATTTTTTTTTACTCCAAAGTACCATCAGGGTAGGGTAATATTTTGGAAATTTTAGTGAGCCAATTCATTTTTCTTATTATTGGACTACTGTGGTCGACACCAAAAAAAGTTTTTTTTTATTTTTTTTTGGACACTTTTCGGTACGATCCTAGGGTCTTTTTGACCATGACCATGGTTGATGCATCAATTTAGTTAAAATTTTGGGAATTTCATTTTAACGATTATTAGAGAGTTGCAGTCGTACCAAGACGTTATTTGTGCAAATTTTTTTTTACCATCGGTAATTTTTTTTAAAAATTTTCTTTTAATTTTTTTTTAATTACACACAACATCCTAACTAGTCAATTCAACGCAATTTCAGCGAGCGGATTTTTTTTTAATTGAGCATATTTTACGATTTCTATAATATGAACATCTGTTCCGATGTTTATTGCGTTCACTTATATATTAAGGGATGATGTGACCTTACGCAATGCATGTTTCGTGTAAACTCAGAGTAGGTAAGCAGGTTAAAGTGGGTTTTGATTTATTCTTTTTAGAAAAATCATTGTATACGGCGATTTGGGTTTTTTTTGAGGAGTTATTAGTGGAGCCGTTCTGCAATAGTAGGTGTATACCCTAGCGTTAACTGTGTACAACAGCTTTGGGATTTTTGTTATAGGTAGTCTGTTGTACGTTCCATTTAGGGATAAATTTACCTATTCGGTTGCTGAGGTAAACAAACATCACTTAACTTTAATTTTAATCCAGTTCAGCTAGGATAAGCGCAATTATTTTTTTTTGGTTTTACTCACGCAGGAGTAAGACCTAAACACTGCCAAAACTCTTGTCTCTCTTTTATTTTTTTTAACTTTCGTTATGGCTACTTGTTAATTCTAATTTAGGATTTAAGTAGTTATTTCTCTCTGCAGGGTTGGACGTCATAGTTGGTTGTACAAATACTTAACATAAATTATGATTACATTTTTAAATGCAAATAAATTTTATTTTCTTACTGCTCCGGTGTTTTTCGGTTTTGTTCGCGTCTGCCCGTATTTAAGTTTTATATTTTCTACATTTGGGAGAAAATTTATAGTGATTTTCACTAGTGAGTTTAAAGTGAACTTTGTGTTTGTTATTGCGTGGTTTAGTTTTTATAATTGGGAGGTATAATTAACAGTTTTAATTAAAGTTTAAAGTTTGGAGATAAAAGGCACTATGTCTATTTCTTTGAGTCGGTTGTCTGACGTAAGGTACTTAGTCAAGGGCGAATTAATCTATGAGTTAACATGGAGAGGCATAGCCATTGGATCGGTGGAAGAAATGAAAGAACAGCTTATGGTGATTAAGCAAAGAGAAAAGACTGATACAAGTATGAGATACCCTCCGTATCCCTTTAAATTTGGCCAGGATGCTTTTAGCTGCATGAAGAAGCTAGATAGTCTAGTACCGCTGGTCGAGAAGTTCTCTGGTACGAGCAAAGGGGGAGAGTTTAGGAAAATCGCTGTAAGGTTGGAACATGCCAGGATAAATAACATGAATCCGTTTAACTTTGAAGAAAGTCAAACCAAAGGCATACTGGTTGCGGAAACCTTGAGTTTGATTGGGAGGTTGCAGAGCCAAGCAACAGATTTATTAAGAGTTGGCGCGACCTCAGATGATGATGAAGCATCTGAAACCCAATCAACGAGTCGAAGCTCAGATCACTCGACAAATGTTGGCAACATTCCCAGCCAGTCTCAACTCCCGCAACCACAGCACTCGAGCACACAAAGAACAGCTCAACAGCCCACAAACCAACCGTCGGTCATTGCTCCAGTGCAAATGCAAGTGCTACCGAACCCAACTCAAGCACCAATACGGGCACCAGTCCCTATGCCGATTGAGAATTACGGTACATCAGCTTTTCATTATCAACAACCGTCTACCGTTCCTTTGAGTCTAGCTGCCCTCTAAAGTAGCATTGCACCAATTGCTCAGTCACGACCATTTTCATGTTCGTCGCCAGTACCAATGTCAAGTGATCCTGGTACCTCATATCACGTTGCACCTGTACCTCCGCATAAGTGGAACTTAAAGTTTACAGGCGAGAGGGGTACGATCTCCGTCACTGCATTTTTTGAGAGAGTGGATGAGTTAAGTCAGGCGAGAGGAGTTAGCAAAAAGGTGTTACTGAGCTCAGGCATTGATCTTTTTGAGAAGTCAGCCTATACTTTTTATAAAGATGTTCGAAGAGAAGTTCATACATGGGAACAGCTGGAACAGAGGTTCATGGCAGAGTATCTTCCTTCTTCATATGGCGAGAAGCTATTGAAGGAGATCCAAAAACGTAAACAAGGCCCTGGAGAGTCTATAAGGACCTATATTGCTGTCATGAACACGTATTTCCAAAGACTTGGCTGTCCTGTTTCTGAAGAGGCGAAATTAGCTATCGTCTTCAGAAATATCGCGGACATTTATAAGAAAGGGTTGATTGCTACTGAGGTCAATAGCCTATCACATTTAAAAGATTTGTGTCGTAGAATAGACCAGAGATATGGGTTAGAGGAGGAGAATTTTACTCCTAGAAGAAACCAATCTATTGAACCTGACTTGGCCTACGTTGACGTAGAGAGCGATTTTGACGATTTTCCAACAGGGGTTGATGCAATTCAAATATCAGGTGCCGGGACATCAAATCAACAGGATTTGAATATTCTTGATAATAGATTTAACAGAAATAGGCGACAGCCAACAAGCAGTTCCTCTGCTGGAGCTGATAGAGAGAGACAACAACCCGCTAGTGGTCAGTCTAGTGTAAATTACAGAGATAGACAACCACCACAAGGTGCTAGACCTGGTATGGCGAATAGGGATGTTGTTTGTTATAGATGCAACCAAACAGGGCACATGGCAATCGGGTGCGCATTACCTAGAGGTAAGCAGTTTTATTCGTGTGGACAAGCAGGGTAACAGTCAGAGAATGTCGTAATTGTAATCGTCAAGGAAACGGACCCAGGCGCTCGTAGGCGGTCGACCTTCGAGTCAGCCTGAACAAGCATCGACCGATAGGCTAACGAACGTCTTAGATTATGTGATAAGTCATGCTCGTAAAGATGAGAGACCTTATTTAGAAGTGGATGTGCTCGGAAATAAGTTATTAGGTTTGTTGGATTCCGGGGCTTCACGTACCTTTTTAGGGAATCATGGTTGGTCAATCATCGAGAGGTTTGGTTTTTCACTTGATACGACGAAGAAGACGAGTTGTATTGTGGCAAATGGTCAAAGCACGAGTAGTATTGGGACAGTGCAGCTTCCTATGCGAGTTCAGGATAAATTTAGGTTAATAGAGGTCGTCGTCGTTCCTGAGTTGCCGCACACTCTGACTTTGGGATTAGATTTTTGGATCTCGATGGGGATAGTACCGAACTTAAGTACTAATGAGTGGCATTTTGCCGATAATAAAAATGTGATTTGTTCGTTAGAAACACCAGACCAACAAACAACTCTTACACCTTATGAATCAGAACGACTAGAGGAATTGGTCGTTAAATATAAGACTATTATGGGTGACTCACTAGGATGTACAGACAGGGTAGAGCATAAGATTACAACAGATGCAGCACCGATAAGACAACGTTCATATAAGGTCTCACCGGTCATTCAGAAACTTATTGATGACGAAATCGACGAAATGCTGAAAATGGATGTGATAGAACGTAGTAGTAGTTCATGGGCTTCACCAGTGGTAATGGTACAAAAGAAAAACACAAAGAAATATCGTTTCTGTGTAGACTACCGCAAATTGAACTCAGTGACGGCGCGTGATAGTTATCCTTTACCACTCGTATCCGAGACTCTTGACAAATTGAAAGATGCTAAGTACTTGTCAACTTTAGATATTAAGAGTGCTTATTGGCAAGTACCAATTGAAGAATCATCGAAGTCACTAACAGCATTCATCTGTCGACGAGGTCTCTTCCAATTTAAGCGGTTACCATTTGGTCTTCATAATGCACCTGCAACTTGGCAAAGACTCATAGATAGCATCATAGGGAACGATTTAGACCCCTACGTGTACGTATATCTCGATGACCTCGTATTTTTCACAAAGAGCTTTTCTGAACATCTTAGAATTCTTGAGGAAGTCCGACGAAGATTGCAGAATGCAAAGATAACGGTAAGTTGGGAGAAATGCCAACTGTGTAGGCCAGAAATGACTTATTTAGGATTCGTAGTGGACCGTCGAGGCATCTGAGTTGACCCTAATAAAATTAAAGCTATGTTAGAGCTCCAGAGGCCAAGAACTGTCAGAGAAGTTCGTAGAGTTGTATGTACAATTTCCTGGTATAGACGTTTCATAGAGAAATTTTCAGCGATAATAGCTCCAATTACAGCTCTGACTAAGAAAAATCAAAAGTTCGATTGGACTCCGGACTGCGAAAAAGCATTTATTAAGATTAAGGAACTTTTAGTGACTGCACCGATTCTTACATGTCCAGATTATACCAAAGAATTTGTCATTCAAACAGATGCATCAGGATATGGAATAGGAGCATGTTTAACGCAACCTTATCCTGAAGGAGACAAGGTCATATGCTATTTGAGTCGATCTTTGACTAAGCAAGAACGTGTTTACACGACCACCGAGCGAGAATGTTTGGCATTGGTTTGGGCGATAGAGAAGCTCCGGCCTTATATTGAGGGGATCTCATTTAAGGTCATAACAGATCATTTTAGCTTAAAATGGCTTCATAGCTTAAAAGAGCCCAGTGGAAGACTTGCTCGTTGGTCTGTAAAACTGCAGCAATATGATTTTGAAGTAATCCATCGGAAAGGGAAAGATTTAGTTACCCCGGACATGTTGTCTCGTGCAGTACCCATGATTGATACAATTTCGAAGCCCAGAGACGTTTCAACAGCAATAAAAGATCGATGGTACAGCTGGGGACTAATTAAATGGCCGCTACCAAGTTGGGATGAGAATTTCGGACTTTTTATTTAGTCCTTTTAATTTAAAAGCATGAATGGATCCATTTGGCGCTATACTATGTTACTATACCAAACTATACAGCCTAAAAATATTAGTGATTTTGCATTTATCAATGAAAGTTGAGGGCTCTGCGATCGAGAATAGGCTACTTGGTGATACCTATTATGTTCTTCTTTATTTGTGTCACACAGTTAAATATTCAGTGGTCAGTCTGAGACAATTTACGTAATTTCGAACGTTACGCTTTGCGATCAAGAATCATCCTTCTTTGTGAGTTTGCGGTTTTTTCTTTGTCTGTTTCATGCAGGTAAATCTTTAGTGCATCTTTAGTGCAGTATGCGGGCTGCATATTTACGTAATTTCGAACGTTGCCCGCTTATTTTTTCATTAGTTTGATCATGGCTATGTCTACAACGCGGGGCACCCGGCCTGCAGGACGCATCTAAACGTGTTAGGTCTGTAGGCTGCCTGTACGTAAATAGAGACCATATTGAAAAAAACGTTAAATTAAATTATTATTTGTTATTATTAAGAACACCGGCGTATACAAAGGGGGGTATCAGAGTACTTACTCTTCCCAAGTTTGGTAAAAACCAAGTAATAGTTTATCGGACAAGTGCATCTTTTCAACTAAAAAAGCAAAAAAAAGCAAAAACTTTCGCCTGCGTTCTTATTAACAAAATTGTATCAGTATTCAGTAATAATAGCTTCTTACACTATTTACCCTCAGATGCACCGTAAGCACTTAATCGCAATTATGGGTTTAATCGCGATTAAGTCCTTGTTCTTCACATACAACACAACAAAGAGGGAGAATGGATTATAAGCCTTGGGATGGTGCATCTTAAGGTTAACATCAAATTTGTGCGAGAAGATCGTGTTTAATATTTCTCTTGTTCAAATACGTGTAACTGAGTAGTAGCGCAACCAGGAATACGTCTTGAGGGAAGGCCAAAAACCCGATAATGCCGTATTTTATGCTATCCCCCTAAAAGTTTGAGTTTTTTATGTTGGTGTTAAAGGTGTTAGTAGTAGCTGTTTCCTTTTAAATAAATATTAAACACTTAAAAAGACAGGAAAAATATATTGTTTTTTATATTGTTCTAGTGCGTTTTGGGACGACGACCAAAACATCTAAACACAAAATGACGAAAGTACAAAATGACGAAGTTACTAAAAAAACCTGTTCTGGTTAGGTTATTATAATGAATAAAACATTAACCTGACCCGATTAGGTTAGTCTGTTTTGTATAATATTAATAGTTTTTAAACCTGACCTAGTTAGGTTAATATACAACAGGTCCTGGTTATGTTATTACACAAAATCTGACCTGACCAGATCGTGTTAGGTTGGGTTTTATTCATTTATTTTGCATTTCGACATTTTGTAATTCGATATGTTGTCTTTTCGATATTTTGTAATTTTGTGGTTTCGACACTTTGAACTTTCGATATTTTGTGTTTCGATGTTTTGTCCGTCGCACTACGTTTTTGCAACGCGTAAAGTTTTTTTACTATAAAACAAAAAAATAATTTTTCCTCGAATTTACCTTTGCCCGACTCCAGTTTCATCTGCAAAAAAGTCATAATTTAGTTTTATTTTTGGGCTCCACCAACTCTAAGGGCCTAGATCGGCCACTGTTTGAGAACAAATGGGTTAAAGATGTGGCTCAGTAGCGCACCGACGAATATGTCTGGGGTGGGGCGAAACCCTATGATGCCGTATTTTATGGAATTTAATTTGTTTGTTCATGTAATATGTGGCATAAAAATCTTAGCGTTGGGGAGGGGGCCGCCCCCCCTCGAACCGAACCCCTCTCTTGTTAAAAAGGTCCACTAAAGTAACATAATTACCGTGGAACTATGCCACCGATTTTAAGATCATTATTATTTAATCGGTAGTATAGTTCGAATGTTAGAATATTATAACAAAAATCAATTTGTCCTGTTTTTTAGCCCACCTGGTATATACTCTCATGAATTAACTGATAGTACATAACTAATTTTCAAAAAGTAGTAATTAAATATTTTTTTTGGGCAACCCCCAATTTTCGGGGCCTAGATCCGTCACTGATTATATTATGTTCTTTTATAATGTATTTAAAGGAAACTCATCGAGGTGTTGAACGGACTAAACCGAAGTCATTTGTCTATGGGAGTTGAAGTCAACCGACTAAGGAAAAATGTTTCACCGGCAATCACCACTAAAAATATGCAAAAACTGTAGCAAAGTTCCCATGGTATGAATGCTCACCCTTAATATCAAAAATCCAAATAAGTGACTTTTTAAACTTATTTGTCCTTTACAGCAATACCTACCTCCTATTTTAATTTGATCCCTTGGTTTTGGGACACGGTTTTATTCACTTCGGGCTCCAGACAGTTTGTCTAGGATTTTGTGTTCGCGGTATCTACCGTTTTTCTTCCTTTTTTTAATTCATGCAGAAGTGAGTAAAAAGACATACAGAGTTGAAATTGCCGGGCAAAAATAAAAGGCCGAAAGGACAAAAGACGCGCATGAGCAGACGGTTGATCATCAGCTTATTAGTTCAGATTTTTTTGTGTGATTTATGGGGTGTTGTTTTGTTTGTGGACAAAGAGAGGTGAGTGTTAAAAAAATGCCGCGATTACCGGGCCAACAAGACTCCTCTGAGGTAACTAGGGCCAAAATTGGTATTTTGGCCGACGAAGGGTACTCTACAACAGAAATTGCTTGGAGGGTTAATCTCTCGGTAAGTTGATGTTATTATACCTATCTTCAAAACAAAAAGTGACAGATAAAATTTCATTCGACATTCAGATTCTTACCCTTTATACAAAAAAAACTATAAAGAGCGTTATAATATCAAAAATAAATTAATGAAAAGAAAGTTATTGGACCTCTGGTAAAAATAATTTGTCCCGTAACCACACAAATATTCGTCTGCCATCCCATCAAGTAGTTCCACAGTTATTTCCATATTTAAGCCCAGCATTTTTCAGTATTTCTGGAAGTAAAAAGTGCTTTATTTAGATCACTTTCTTTTCTACAATTTTCAATTTGAAATCTTTTTGAAAGCAATTTTTTCACTTGTAAAGAAAAACTATACATTCTTTCCTTACCTTCATTTTTATGATTTTTTTATAGGCAATTCTCATTTTTTTTGAATACGGCAAAATTTACTTGGATATTTTAAGCCATGGAAATTTTACGGTATAGAAAGACTATTGGGACAAAATAAGTTAACAAGTACTTTTTCCAATACCAAAAACTACCAAATTTTTTGATGGAGGCTGCCTGTCTGTCTGTTTTGGTGGGGGTTGGGGCACGCAAGTGAGTAGAAGAGAGGGATCAAATATTTTTAAAAAATTATAATTTGAAAACCACAGCAGCTGGCAGAATGAGGTTATCAAAGTTAGTTTAGGATTCAACAGTATTTTTTATAACGTCAACGTTTGTCAGAGTCAGTGATTTTAAGATATAAAAAAAACCGAGAAAATTATATCTTAGGAATCGAAACGTGGTTTTCTAATTTAGATTGCATTACATTTTAAACAAAATTTGTTATAACAAAAACAACCTACCTTAATAGCCGGGCAGTTAATTTTTTAATAACTGCCGTTGCGACGCCGACGCCCTGAAGTTTAAGATTGATAGTAACCTATTTTTTGTCAAATAAACTGCACAAAAATTGAAATGAACCACCCCAATTTTTTGGACATTTTTAAAGTAAATTTATTCCTAATCCAAACAGTCAATTTCCACACAATTTTCTATGTGATATAGCTTGGATTATCCTCTTTTAATGTTTGGTTTTCTTGTTGTCCTGCGCTTGACAGTTAGCTTCACAGAGTGGCTACAACGCAAGTGTAACAAAAGTTTGCAAAGCACCCATTTCCCGTACGATTTTTTCAAAAAAATTTTAATGACATAAAATGACAGTCAGCTAAATCCAAAAAAAGTTATTTCTCAGTTTTTTAAATTTCTCTTTAGTTTCCGAGATATGATTTTTTTCCATAAAATTGTACTTCTTCTGATTTTTAGTTTGACGTTTCTACCCGTTTTGACCCATAGCGACCAAATTTACTATGAGGCAACCCAAATATCTGAGGGTACGGGATACGGCAGTGCCACGCAAAGTTCGCGCGTCGTAACCATCTTTTCTTGAAACATTTCAGCCGATATTTGACCTATCTAAAACTCTACTTCGGAATGAGCTACGATTCTCAAACTTTGCACAGTCGGAGATCTCCATGGAGTTAACAACCCCTCCAAGTTTCATGGAATTCATAAAGTAGTAAAGTAGTTACGAAATTTCAAAAAACGTCGAAATTCCCACTCACTCACTCACTCACTCATGTATCGATAATTAATATTCTACTGTACTTTCAGACATGCTACAAAGCTAAAATTTGGCAGACTGAGAGAAATTATGACCAAACCCCTGGAAAAAATCAAAAAAACGCAAAATTTTAATTTACTCCCCTCCCCTATACATTTAAAGTTAGGTAAAAGTAGCATTGCCCACTTCCAGAAATGCAAGAGAGTTGAGCTTTGGCAGACTGATAGGAACTATAATAAAACTATAGGAAAAAATTAACACCCCAAAATTCTAATTTACTTCCCTCCCCTATAAATGTATCTCACAAACAAAATTTTTAAGAGTGGAAAAAAGTGAAATGTTAACTGCGTCGGAGCCACAAATGTTATGCTTTGGTTATAGTCTATGGACAAATCAGCCTAAAAGGGGGTTTCGTGTGCAAGTCGTGCCAACTTTTTGCCGATAAGCCGTGTTTGTTAAGGGCACTCCATAGATCAGGTTTTGACTTGTCATTCTGGTAAATGCGTTTTTTAAAGATATGGCTCCCACCACTTTTTTTTGCACGATACTTTTTAAAACGATGTATCTTTCTTAAAAATAGTCGTAGAGGGTTGCAAATGAATCAGTAAGCACCCGCAATAAAATAACTTTCTATTATATTTTTCAAAATTTTGCTTCCTTTTGTAGAAAAAATAAAATAACTGAATTTTTACTTTTTTTTGTATAGCTAGTAAAGTTTAACCTACATTTTTATTAACACCAAAGCAAAATTTAAAAAAAAGTTTAAATAAAAGTTTTAGAATGAACATTTTTCTTTAATTTGGTGTATACAAGTCTTATATGAATGTATATTTTATATTTGTTTCAATAAAAAAACAATTTGTTGTCACCAAAACGACTACCGATGGTGTATTACCGTACGCGGACGCCTATAAGGCAGCGCGCGGCTTTACGCAGCTGATTTCTATTATCATTGTTATGGTTGTTTGATGGACATTAATAGGTCATAGACTAACGATTTGGATGTTGCCGGGCAAGTTTTTGGTCCAATTTTTTTTATCCCCCTCCTTATATAGTCGTGTTCGAATTTCTAAAAATGTATCTAAGTTGACGCCCTAAAGACACAATGACATAGAAATGGATCAAAAATGTGTAAAATCTAATTTAAAAAAAAATAATATATTAGTTTTTAAAATTTTAGCTGCAAAATCCCCCTCCTGAAATTTTTAGATTTTTTTCAAATTTTCTTAAAAACTAGGGTTAGGGAAAGATATGTATTAATCTTTATTGTAGACCATAAAATTTCCTTTTCAATAATGTATAAGTCAGTGAGATACGACTGACTCCAGCGGCGTCCGTTTATTGAGGTAGTGTAATAAATTTAAAAAAGAAACATGTTAAAAACCGAGCTCTATATCAAAAAATATAATACACACTTTGTTATAGACAATAAAATTGCCTTTTAAATGATGTATAATAAGCCAATGGTAATTTTATCTATAACAATTTAGGGGCGTCCGTAAATAAAATAAATTTTGAAAAATCACTAAATTTATCAATTTTTCGCTAAATTTTACCCAATTTTCTCAAAAATTAAGCTTTTTGGAAAAAAAATTATTTTGCCATTTATTGTAGAAAATAAAATTTCCTTTTTAACAGTGTATTAGTCAGTGGGGTCAGGCTAATGACAAACTCTCCAGCGGCGTCCGTTTATTAAGCAAATATACAAAAATTAAAGAAATTACATAGGTTTTACCCGATTATCTTAAAAACCAAGCTCTCTATCAAAAATTGTGACCTATAGTCGATTGTAGACAATCAAATTTCCTTTTAAACGTTTATAATAATTTAAGATTTGTATTCAGATTAAAACTTCACAGGCCTGTACAACTTAAATCAATTTTTACAAATCACCAAACAAATTAATTCTGTTTTTTCCAATTTTTTTCAGAAACTAAGCTCAATTGGCAAAAATGTGTTTTATACTTTATTGTAGGAAATAAAATTTTCTTTTTAACAATGTATAAGTCAGTGGGGTTTAATTATGACAAACCCTTCAGCGACGTCCGTATATGGGGGTCAATTAAAAATAAAATAAGTAAAATCATTTTTGTCATTTGTTTCACCCATTTTTTTTTAAAGATTAAAAAAAATAAATTTTTAAAAAGTTTTTAATACATTTCAAATCAAGTAATTTAAGCTTTGTTGTATTAGAATCGGATAAAAAATAAAAAAGATACAATTTGTTTTTAAATATGCTTTTCCGCCATATTGAATCCGCCATATTTAAAAAAAAGCGCGATTATCACAATGACAATAAGTCAAAACCTGATCTGCTAGGTATGTTAAACAAATTTAAGTTACTTTCAAAAAGTTCTTATGGTTTTCATTAAAAGCATAATTTTTAAATATACCCCAAAGACCCCTATTTTTTTCCAGTTATTTGGAAATAACTTAAAAACTAATTAACGCATTGGAACATTTGAACCAGATTTAAGTGAGTTTTTTTTTCTAGCTCCAATAGTTTTATAAATAAAATAAAAAAGAAAAAATTACCTTTTTTTTATTTTTTTTGCAAATTTAAAAAATACATATTTTCTGACCAATACATTTTTAAGTACATTACAAAGTAAGTATTTTAAACTTTGTTCCATGAAAATCGGATAAGAAATAAAAAAGTTACAATTTTTTTAAAGATACGCCATTCCGCCATTTTGAATCCGTTATATCTTTCAAAAAACGCATTTACCAGAATGACAAAAAGTCAAAACCTGATATATGGGATGCCCTTAACAAAGTTAGCTTATCGGCAGAAAGTTGGCACGACTTGCACACGAAACTTGATTTGTCCATAGACTATTACGCTAACTGAGCATTTTACTGTATCATACGTAGAGATCGGCAAATAAAAAACAACTAACGATAAGAAATTTTAGTGACCTTATTTACAAAGCAATTTTGCTCCCAGATGTCTCATTTCTTCACCGGGTAGAAACATCAAATTAAAAATCAGAAAAAGTACAATTTTATGGAAAAATATCATATCTCGCAAACTAAACGCACTTTTGTTGCACTTGCGCTGTAGCCACCCTGTGAAGCTATCTGTCAAGCGCAGGACAACAAGAAAACCAAACTTTAAAAGAGTATAATCGAAGCAATATCACATAGAAAATTGTGTGGAAATTAACCGTTTCGTTTAATAAATTTACTTTAACAATGTCCGCAAAAATAGGGTGGTTCACTTCAATTTTTCAGCAGTTTATCTCAAAAATAGTAATACACAGGACAATTTTAAGCAACTGGTAGATTAGTCAGAGCATAATATTTTAAAAGGTTTTCGGTCTAGAAGCAAATCATATTACATTTTGGCAACAGACCATTTCCCCCTAATTTGACCCCGCTGAACCCGAATATCTCTGTTGTCAACTCGAATAATCGAGAGGGACGGAGAAAATCCCCCCAAACCCCCAAAAACCAAAATTTTTTCAGTTTTATGCAATTTTCTCGAAAACTAACCTTTCTATCAAAAATTGCAGAGAACAGTTTTTTGTGGAGAATAAAATTCCCTTTCCAACGATATATTGGTCAATAAGGTTAGCAAAAGCAAGTAGCTCCTCAGTGGCGTACGTAAATTGGGATTATTTAGAAAAAACATGTTTATTATAGGTTTTTCAAAATTTTCTCAAAAACTACACTTTTTAGGAAAAAATATGTAGTATACTTTCTTGTAGAACATAACATTTTCTTTTAAAAACTTTATTAAAATGTCGGGTTGTTGCCATATTTAAGGCTTCAGGGGCGTACTAATATAAACTTATTTTCAAAAGTAACTGAAATAATCAGTTTCTCTTGCATATTTAAATATCTTTTCTAACTAAAATTTTCGGAAAAAAATGTGCCTTTATTCTTTATTGAGGATAAGACAATTTCTTTTTAAATGATGTATTACAAAGTGAGGTTAATGTTATGATAAATACTTCAAAAAGTTTCGTAATTTATACCTACTAAAATAAAATGTTTCCAAATTAAAATAAACTGTGTTTTGATTGGATTAGATATTTTGATTTATCTAAATAAGTTCTTTAAAGCAAAAAAACACCGGTGGTTATAAGGGGAGGGGGCATAGGGGCCATGGTCCCCCCTAAGCAATATTTTTGTGCAGAAAGTAACAGTTGTAACTTTGACACAGGTGTTTTCGGTTATTTTTTTAAGCATATGGAACTAAAAATAAAGTGGCCTTACTTTCGATCTTTTGTACTTTCGACCTTTTGTACTTTCGCCCTTTTGAAATTTCGACCTTTTGTTTTTTGATCTTTTGTACTTTCGACCTTTTGAAATTTCGACCTTTTGTTTTTTGATCTTTTGTACTTTCGACCTTTTGTACTTTTGACCTTTTGTATTTTCGACCTTTTGTACTTTCGACCTTATTTTTTCGACCTCTTATCTGCCGCTCTTTGTTATCCACCGAAAAGCTAATAAGACACAAAATTGATTAGTTTGGATTGATCTTAAATAATTTCTTTAAATTAAGAACACCACTGGAGCGGTAAAAATAAAATAACTTCCACTTTATTATACATCATTTGAAAGGAAATTTTATTCGCTATGACAAAGTATGGAACACATTTTTTGATAAAGAGCTTGGTTTTTAAGAAAATTGAATAAAACGTATGAAAAACATGTTTTTTTTAATGACTTGTTGAAATCACCCCCATTGACGGACGTCGCTGGAGAGTTTGCTATAAGTCAAACCCCACCGAGTTTCACATTTTTTATAAAAAAAAGCTTAAAATCTTGGTAAATGGAATTTTGTTTTTAGCAAACGGAAGCACATAAAAAGCACTTAATTTTCGCATATAAATATTATAAAAATATTTATTATTTCTGTATGGGCTTGCTAGCTTTATATATATAGCTAGCACGTCAATCATTTTTTTAAATTTCCGTGAAAGCCAAAGGAGCACAAAAATTTTAAAAAGTGGACGAAATTAGCACATAATTCTGGAATGTATTTTATTTATTTTTATTGATGTGGGCTTGCTAGGTTTATATGAACCTAGCCAGCCCACATATTTAAAAAAAAAGCTTAAAAAAAAGCACATAAAAAGCACTTAATTTTCGAATATAAATATTATAAAAATATTTATTATTTCTGTATGGGTTTGCTAGCTTTATATAAAGCTAGCACGTCAATCATTTTTTTAAATTTCCGTGGAAACCAAAGGAGCACAAAAATTTTAAAGTGGACGAAATTAGCACATAAAGAGCACATAATTCTTGAATGTATTTTATTTATTTATTTATATATATTTATATATATATATATATATATATATATATATATATATATATATATATATATATATATATATATATATATATATATATATATATATATATATATATATATATATATAAACCTAGCAAGCCCACCTCAATAATAATAAATAAAATACATTCCAGAATTATGTGCTCTTTATGTGCTAATTTCGTCCACTTTTTAATTTTTGTGCTCTTTTGGTTTACACGGAAATTTAAAAAAATGATTGACGTTCTAGCTTTATTGATTATTTCTGTATGGGCTTGCTAGCTTTATGTAAAGCTAGCACGTCAATAATTTTTTTAAATTTCCGTGGAAACCAAAGGAGCACAAAAATTTTTAAAAATGGACGAAATTAGCACATAAAGATCACATAATTCTGGAATATATTTTATTTATTTTTATTGAGGTGGGCTTGCTAGGTTTAAATAAACCTAGCCAGCCCACACATTTAAAAAAAAATCTTAAAAACTTGGTAAATTAAATTTTCTTTTTAGGAAACGGGAGCACATAAAAAGCACTTAATTTTCGCATATAAATATTATAAAAATATTTATTATTTCTGTATGGGCTTGCTAGCTTTATATAAAGCTAGCCCGCCAATCATTTTTTTAAATTTCCGTGGAAACCAAAGGAGCACAAAAATTTTAAAAAGTGGACGAAATTAGCACATTAAAAGCACATAATTCTGGAATAAATATTTTAAATTTTTATTGAGGTGGGCATAAAACTATTTGTTATTTCTGTATTGGTTTGCTAGCTTTATATATAAAGCTAGCACGTCAATCATTTTTTTAAATTTCCGTGAACACCAAAGGAGCACAAAAATTTTAAAAAATGGACGAAATTAGCACATAAAGAGCACATATTTCTGGAATGTAATTTATTTATGTTTATTGAGGTGGGCTAGGTTTATATAAACAACCAAACTGTAGTTTGAGCATGTTTTTAGCTGTTATAAGCAAAAATCTAAAAAATCAGAGTCAATTCTGACATAAAAAAATGCGATTTGCCCATATCTCTACTGTTCACTACAAAATATTTTATTATTTGTGAGTCCTAAAAATTTCGGGGGGGATTGACCCCCCTTCATCCTCCCCTAGGTAAGGCTCTGCGTTGGACTGATTCAAAATCAAAATCTACAAGTTCAGCTAGTTTGCAAATATTTTTTGTATGTGTATTTTTCCATAAACCTAATTTTTCTCATTCCAGGACAAATAAAAATAATAATTAATAATGGCTGCAAAGTGACTTATTCGTGATTAAATTTTCACAAACTCTGCTGCATGTTTTTAAACCGCCCCCCTCGTTTCAGACATAAAACTTATACTTTTTAGTTCTGATAAAAAAAATGCCAAATGCATTAACCCTACTTTAAAAAAAAACACACAGAAAAGTTACTTTTATTTCCAATTTATTTCTGACTAACAATAAGCCTTGGATTAACTTTCGAGCCAATTTTAAATATTGTGGTGGGCCAGCAAATAGAATATAATAATTGTTTCGGCATAAATGTAATTAGAAAAAAGTTGGGTTTTTGTAACTAATTTTTGTTTTTTTAAATTCCTTTTGATTCTAATTCCCTCGTAGCTCCTTTGTGGCAAGGTATAAAACAGAAAAATTTTTGCGCATTTTATCTGTATATTGTTGCACTGAACTTGAGAGGTCAAACTTATTAAAAACGTACAAAAATGGTTTTTGCTGCCTCCTTGACCCCTGTAACAAAACCGCCTTCACTCCCTCCCCCGGACATCATAGATCCGCCAATGACTTGCTATCTTCATCCCAACTGCGACGGCAAACGAGAACAAGCTCCCTCAAAAAAGATTTATCATGCGTCTAGAAGTCAGGATAGATACCAAGGGCGCACCGAGGATTGGCAAGGGGGCTCTTCTTTACAAGATAGAAATTGGAAAATTTGTGTTACTTTTTAAACTCATTGCCAAACGTTCAATATTTTATTTAACATTTTAAATTTAGCTAGTATGCAATATACCTAAGCATGTTGCATTTTTCTCCTCCATGTATGTGAAAAAACTTTATTAAAATTTGTACGCTGAAACACTGAATATTAACCACTAAAACATGAATTTTCCCCAAAAATCGACATTAAAAACGGACTTTTCTCAAACTTTTCCCTTGCGGCGCCAACAATTATTTATATCTTTTTAAATAACCTATTTTTATTTTTGCTTCTAGCGCCAACGGTGGGACGGAATGGAAAAGCGTTTTTAAAATGAAAATAACTGCTGTTTCATAACTACAAAAACGAATAGTTACGATGAATTGTTGTTTAGATGTTAACAATGAACAATTAGAAAATAAACAGACTGGCCACGGAGAAAGTTCCCAGAAAACAATTTATTAAAATTAAAAAATTTGAATAAAAATTATCGTATTGTGTTATTTTTTTGGCCTAGTTGTGTTGTTGCGAAATCTTTTTAAACACTTTATACTTTTATTTGGGGGAAGATTGATCCCCCCAGGTACGGCCTGGTTGTCACGTGATCTCCCGTCTCGGTAAAGTGTCGTGGCTTACTCGTTTCCATGATACCACAGCTAATAATTATTATTTTTTAAGGGAAATACCTTAAACCACCCTGAGGCTCTATTCACATCACACGATCCACGCTCTCACCAATAGCAAACTCTGAGCAGTTGCGTGTTGTGCGAAATGCCTTGTCTCGACCAATGGCATAGTCGCCCGCTCTTCAGAGTTAGTGAATTTTACGCGTTTGAAGTAAAATCTGTTCTCCTGCCCCGTACCGACTGAACGTTTCTCGGTCGTCCCGTAGGAGAACCTTGCGCAGAGATCTTTCCGCATACCACGTGACGGTTCGGAGCTAATTTAGCTTGCCATTGGCCAGAGCATGTGATGGGAACTCTCACATCGTTCAAGAACGAGAATAGATAGGCTGGAGGAGTAGAAAGAAGCTATCACGGTATCTATTCTAAGTCTTGAACGGTGTGACTATCCAAAACACACCCTTTGACCAATAGCAAGCTTTAAATTAGCTTCTCCTACGATATAACCGAGCAACGTTCAGTCAGTATAATTCATTAACTCTAAAAAGCGGGCGACTATGCTAGTGGTCGAGAGTCAGAGTTTGCTATTGGTCAAAAGCGTGTGATGTGGACACATCATTTAAGACCCAGAATAACTACCCAGAGCACAAGTTAGGGCATTGGCATGGGCGTAGTTAGGTGTTCTCATCTGGGAGGCTATAGTCATACTTTCTCTTCTGAATTGTGTTTGTGTGTCTATGGTAATGTTCGAATAATTTCAGGGGGGGCTAATTTAAACAAGCTTTGGACGGGAAGGCTTAACCTCCACCCAAGCCACCCTAACTACGCCCATGGGCAATTGAAATTGATTTGTGTGATGCGGAACTTTGAGGAACGACTCCAACATTGTAGAAAACGGACGTCATCTACCTGACATTACTCTCAAAACGCAAATTCACTTTCTAACAGTTAAATCGTAACATCTCAACTTAAATTCTTGTAATTAGCTGAGTTATTCATATTTTAAAAACGCACCTTCATTCTGCTACACCCTGTATTATATTACATATTATTTATAAAATACGAAATATTTCTTTACCCAATTGAAAATTCTGTAGGTATTGCAAATTTAATGTTGCCAGACTCGTCAATCATCATTCTACGGCTAAAAAGACCTATCTGCAAAAAATTACTTTTAAAATTAATATGCAATTTATTCCAAAAATGTAAATGTCTAGAATTAATAACTTTTTGATTAGAATTTGATAGAATTGCGCTAGAGTTCTTCTAAGGGCGTTATTATATATTTTAATTAATATTTCTTTAAATATACCATTACATTTTTTAAATAAACTCGTTTTCTTAAAATTTGCACGTAGGCCCTTATTTAATGTAATTTAAGCATTAACTCAGGGATATTTACGTCTTTCGTGGTTTGCAGTCGAATATTGCTGGGTTGGGTAATATCAAAATTCTATTAAATTAGGATTCTCATCTTAGCTCTTCTGAAAACGGCAGCGGCCATTTAATTAGTCCCCAGCTGTACCAAAAGATGGTAAAGAGGGTCGTAGAATCACCGTTAAAATTTATGAATTGGAGATTATGTATAATCTGATAATAAGTTGTATAAATATGACCCTCAACTTTCACCATCTAACGAATATTGGAAAGAGGTAGTCCCCAAAGATCATAGGCGTAGAATTATAGGAGAAGCTCACGATCCTCCTACCGCAGGATATATGGGTGTGTATAAAACCTTCCACAGACTGGCAGAAAAATATTATTGGCCAAAAATGCGCCAGGACGTGGCAACTTTTGTAAAGAAATGCTTTGTCTGTGCGGCTCATAAAGGTGATACACAAGGTGTATCTGATCAGATGATATCTCACCCAAAACCAACTCGTCCTTGGGAAATTATTTCGACGGATTTATGTGGACCTCTACCTCGTTCGACAAAGGGTAATTGCTGGATTCTCGTCGTGACGGACTATTTAAGTAAGTTTTCCTTAGTGTTTCCAATGCGAACAGCCCCTACTCAAGCTGTTGTCAAGCATCTTGAGGAGCAAGTATTTATGGTCTTCGGAGTACCCCGTTTGATACTTTGTGATAATGGCCCTCAGTACAAAAGTAACGAGTTTAAGCGTTTTGCTGAGAGTTATCAGGTGAAAATTCAGTATAATCCGTATTATCTCCCCAGAGCAAATCCAACAGAAAGGACGAATCGTACGTTAAAAACCATGTTATGTTGTTATGTGAAAGACAACCACAGGAAGTGGGACGAACAAATACATAAACTTGCCTGCGCGATTCGTACTGCAACCCATGAGACAACCAGGATGTCTCCTTTCTTTGTTAATTTTGGTAGGAATATGTGCTTGTCAGGAAAAGATTACTCCAACCCAGTTTTGTTATCTGAAGAGAATGGTGTACAATCCGCAGCTGAAAGTAAGAACGAAGGTTTCCGGAAGCTCTATGCTGATGTTAAGAGAAGGTTAGAGGTGGCTGGAGAGAAAAACGTAGTTCAGTATAATTTGCGTACAAGGGTACCCAACTTTGTTGTGGGTCAGCGTGTTTGGAAGAAGAATTATGTGTTGTCAGATGCTGCGAAGTTTTTCTCGAAGAAGTTAGCACCGAAATTTGTTGGTCCTTATGTGATTAGGAATAAAATTTCTCCTTGAATATTTGAGCTTCAGGAACCATCGGGTAGAGTACTACCAGACAACGTTACATATTTGTTTATTTAGGTAAATAATCAAGGCTCTTTGATTCGTCTTTCTGTACACAAAGTAAGGGTATTTTATAGAGCTAGGTTTGGAGGTTATATAGTGTCTAGGAAGTTACCTTAAAAGGAGGCATTCCATCGAATTACTGTGGACACTACGCACATTGCATTATCTGGACATCGTAATTGGAATTTAAGATCACAGGCTTCGGGAAAATCACATAAAAATTTTGATTGTTTTGTTTTTATCTGTGGAATTTTGTGATTCTCTTGTCGTCATGAAATTAAACAGCTGGGAAATGGCGGCGTTGCCGCATCACAAATGGTTTCAGTAACAGGAAGGAAACATTTAGATGAACATTTCATTCCCTTACGTTTATTTTCGAGGTTATTGGGACAATCCGAACCTCATATCCTTCACGGATTGGCTAGCTTTGATAGTACGAAAACATATTTGGGTCGACCAGGAACAACCGAGGCTCCGCCACTTTGATATCTTTATTAATTTGATAGGGAAAGGATAAAATAAATACGAGTTATGCACTTTTGTAAATGGGAGATGGACGAGGGATAAAAACCAAGACTGGGGGAATAGACGAAATCGTGTGGGTTGGCATCTGAACACTCTTGTGCCTTTAAGCAGTAGTTCAGTGCGTATTTTTGGGTTCAGGTTCAAAAACAACTTTATTACTATAGAAATGTTTTACAAAAATGGCGATTAAACCATATGAATATTAGAGAAAACATTTATGAAGAGCGAAGGAAACTTTTGACTAAGACTGTAACTGGAGTGCAACTAAATTCTGCGCTCAGTATAGCTTTACTCATATGGGAATTGGTTGAGTGTTCGAATATTCCTGGGTTTGATGCATGCCCTGGTCTTCAGTAATTGATTTTACAGTTGATGGTTTCAATGCTGAGCTTCTTACAGTCCGGTAAGCAAATGTTCGGTCTATGTATGGAGGGTGTCTCGACGTCCTATAAAAATTTCAACCGTGGAAATAGATCCGACAACACCTCAATGCACGTTTTACATACTTTCAATGTCCCCTTGGTCAGTGCTGGCCCCTACATACCGGTATGGAACTATTGCTGTATTTCCTCATTGGTTAGTTTGAAAACCGCGGGTCTTTTCTTCCAGTCTCGTTTTACTGTCCCCACTCCCCACCACATTTGAAAAACGGTTTCCGGCCACTTCATTTTTTGTGTTCTGCCTGGTCTGTTACTAACGAATTTTGGCTGGGTCGACAACAGTTTCTGGGATCGCCTTTGTTTTTGGGTTTTGGCACTGCAGCGAATTGCAGGAGATATCCCAGAAACTGTAGAAGTGAGTCGGTCGTGTTTAGGCGAAATCTAAAGTGACGCTCATACACTTTTGAGGGGATTTTAAGTCGGCCTACGCCATTTGTACGGGGAAGAGCATTGGTAAGTTCGATTTTATTTTTTTTTATTTTTTTATTATTTGAGGACTCTTCAAGATAATATTTGCCTCCCAAATTGTAATTATTTTTCGTGTGAAATGTACTTTTTTCTGACAAAAGACGTGGGGAATTTTTGGCGTTTTTATATTTTTCTTTTAAGCACGTGTTGGATAAAAACTATATATTGTTTTTCTCCTTTGTCTACAGCCCTGTCCATTCCATCGACAGCGGTGCTGGATGCTGGTGGGAAGCCGGACGAGCCAGTTGTAACCCTGGGAAAGGTACGTAGGGTTATTTTAGTTCATCTGTTTAAATCTGCTGTATTTTATTGAGTCGACATGGGGTTCTCCAGGAAACTGAAACATTTCATTTTCCACAGGGTTTTACGCTCGGGCAAGAAGCCAACAACCTTTTAACCACCATGTGCTGCCCTAGCACCATGTGCTAAGCGAGCACGAGGGGAGACGCGGGCAAACCAGGAGCAGCGGTAGCAGGAGAACACCATGTTTTAGAGGAATTTTGGACTTCCAGGTCTACACAATAAAACACACATAAAATAATCAAGGACCAAGGTAGGAGCAAGCTTCAGATATAGTCTTTCACATAAATCTTCAATATAATTTAGACATAATCTTTTTATATAAATTTTTAATATAATTTAGACGTAATCTTTTCATATATAATTTTTCACAGTATAATTTCAACATTGCTTGTAAACGCAAGGTAACGGTATGACGTCATAACCACAATTTTGCGGCATATTTACTAAATTGACTTGTTTCCTTCATTTCATTTATTTAAGACAATTTCTCTTGTGAACTTTGGAGTGCCTTGCTATTTTGGCCCTAACTTATTTGGTATTTTTTTTTTCTCAGATCTAATTATACAAGATGAACTAAATCTTTGTGTTATTTGTACAACCCAATGACCAACTTTGCGGAGACAAAAGAGAGATGAGATTATATGTTTTAGCGGTTTCTTTACACTGTTTTACCTCATGGAGTAGATCTCGGACTGGGTTGCTATCTGTCTCATCATACCCAATGTAGAATGATGACAGCAGATATTTGGTCTAGATCTCCCCTATGACGGAATAATTTTGGAAGTATATATATATTTTTTTTTTACAATCATTCATATAACTGAGTCCTACGCTACTGACTCAGATGTAGGTACACTATGACCTGTTAAAGGAGTCCATCTACCTGTAAAGTACTTCTAGTTTTATCATTTTGATTCAGTTAAAAATCTTTTAGAATTTTATCTCGTTTATTAGTCAATTTTTTTGGTTTTTTAATTACACAAATACTCTGGAAGCCTCGGAAGTAGGTAGAATTTCATTGTTTAGCTACAACGTTTGGGTTGAACTGTATTTTATTTAAGATCTTCTTTGTAAAACATTGGTATTAAATAATGTGGCGCACTTAAAATTTTCTTATTTCTGAACCCCCCTTCTCCACTGTATAAAAGTTACCGGGCATATCAATGTTTTACCTAGCTGGAAAATACAGTTCTGCTTCCAGATATTTGTTTAATTATTCAGTAGTTTTGTTGTGTCACAAGCTGGCAAATTGGTATTATTCTAATTACAGTGTCACAAAATGGCAGCAACGTCTTTAAGCTGCCACAAATGTCACACAACGCATTTTAATAGGGCCACAACATCTGATATGAAACCATGGAAATCTCATCGATATTGAAGAATTCTGTATTTTTCCATTGTTGTCTCATCACCCGTAAATAGTTTCCTGTCAACAATGGCATACTAGTTTTATTATTATTTATCAAGCGTGCTGCTACACCCGTTAAAGCTGCTACTTTAACTGCAACTTTTGTATAACATCTATTGATTTGATTTCTCAATAAGTTTAAAAGAAAAGTTTTTCCACCAGTAAAAAAAATTCTTAGTCTTTCATCTTTACCATTCATTTGATCTTGGATACTTTAAGTCACCATAAAATATATTTCTTTTTGACCTGCATTCATGGCTTGTTTTGCTGTCTGAAAATCGTTTTCAGTCATGACATCTACTTGTTCAACGATTTCTTCTTCATTATCGAGCTAAAGCTGAACTTCTTCGAGGATCTGAAAAGCATGTACTTGGTTGAATGCATTTTCTAGTTGTTTGTCTCTTCGGCGATAAAGCTCCATATAAACACTTATTTCTTAGGGTCTATCTTCAGAAGCCAAAAATGCATCTCGAGCTGTGCCAAAGCCTCTTAGCAATTCATTTTCATCTCGATATGGCATATATTGCAAAAGTAAACTCTAATAGTAATTTTCAGGTTCCGTTGAAGCAACAAAATGGGGAACACGAACTACTGCAGGAGTAGCTCTTTTAATAACTTTCGTATCATCTGTAAGTGTTATTAAACGTTTTCTTTTGGGTTGCTTCACTTCATAGGCATCTTGATCAATGCTAACGTCATCATTTTTAATGGTTTTTTTGTAATAGGGTTCAAACAACATAGCAAACTCCAATAAACTCATGTTATTGAAATCATAATCAGGATGTTCTCTGGGACGATTTTCATACATTTCGAAGATATTGGCGCAGTATCCCACAGCTTGGCCTTGTTCATTAAATTTAAGTACCTTATAACGTTGTTGTGGTATGCGAGTATTAACAAATATGGTTTTTCTTGAGCTATCTCGAAGAGATAAATGACATAGACGATAAACACATTCACACGCGGATACTTGACGCTCTTTCATTATTCTCATGCAAATTTTGAAGAATTTCCGAGAAACGTCACACTCTTCTCGTCTAATTTGCTAAATAGCTTGTACGATTCCACTATCAAGATCTGTTGGTTCGCATTTTGATAAATATTTTGCTATATAATACGCGATGGATTCATTTGAACCGCAAGGCTGCATATCTATATTAGCCTGCCATATTTTCAGCAATTTAGAATTGTATGTATTAACCCATTGTTCTTGATTTGTTCTTTTCAGCAAGCTAATACGACCACCATTCCGTATAAATTCATCTGATTGGGGCTCAACGATATGTGTTTGTTCACAAATTAGACGTGGAAAATTAAATTAAATCGAGTTGTTGACGTATTACCTTTTTTGCATGTGCTGGTATGGTGATGTATTTGACATTTCATTACTAGATCGTATAAATCTAAAAATTTTGGTGGAATTTGACACGAACAAACTTTATCTACTGGGGCAATTCCTTCAGGTATTTCAATAGGAGGGTGACCCTCAACCCAAAAAAGTGCATGTAAGTGCGGACTTCCACGGTTCTGGAATTCAATACGCCACCAATGATCTTTAACTGGTCCACCTAGTATTTCTTGATCCTTCTTGATGTAACGCATCAATGCATTAACCCGAATCATAAAACGGCGACTTACAACCACCGGATATTGTTCTACTAAACTGTGGGTTGCATAAGGTCAAGATCATCTGGATCATCATTAGGCCTGCCATCTGCTATCAAAAGTGCTTTCTTCAACTAAATGTTCCAAAATACATTGGTGAATCTAAACATCTGATTTGTGGTACTAAATCTCTCAATGCTGTATGCCAATAAGCAGCTAAACCTCTTACATTTTTCAAATATAGATAAAGGTCTTCAATTCTACCATCTAGACCTTCAATTTTTTTACAACAGGCCAAGATAGTAGATTTTACCCGGTAATATTCAAACATAGAAAGTGCATAAAACAGATAGTCATTTCTTTAAAATCGATTATCACTACCAAGTATACGATGTTGATAGTAATCTAACGCTGTAATTGTAACAGGCCGTTCTTGTTTTAATCCATTTACACCATATGAAAACAAAAAATAAAATGAAAGCTACTCAGCTTTGAACTTATGAGTTTCATTGACAACGTTGTCCTTTGTTTTACGTTTTATTTCATTGATATTCTCTGACACTTCAAGTTTATCCGTGACATCTGGTTGCACACAATCTATTGGCAGCATAACAGAAGTTTCCAAACAGGGATTATGCACTTGCGGCGAATGCTGGATTGTTCGGCTAGTATTAGTAATTTGAAGCTGTGGTGATGGTGGAATTATTGGTGGGTTCTCAGGGACATCTGTTATCTCGTTTTGGGGGCCATCCTCAAAAATAATATTGTTGATGACAGTTACATCGATCCAGTTGTTCGATGACGCACGCTTTTCCATTACGAACTGCTTTAGATCCCTTGGGTCCACATGAGTGCGAATCGGTAAAATAGAACTTATCATCATGATGCATAACGGCAAAAGCTTTTGAATCGGCTATCTATATTCCTGCGCTATGATCCACGAAAAGATCAGTCAGAGCTGCGCGAAGTGTCAAACCATTATTATCTCTATTCATGTTATCTTGGAGATTTTCAAATGGAAGAGTGTCGTTATCATAGTCGATTGAAACCGTCCTATTGAACATTTGGAGATCATGCCTTATAACGTTGAAATTACTAACATTTAAGAAACCACTTAAATCAAGGTCATGTGGCGGTGTTAGCATGCGGATAGTTTTGTATATTTTATCACCTTCAATCATGTTCGTGTTTACTATATGTGTGGACCATTGACCTGGCGGTACTATAGGGGCTCTCACTACATTGAACCCCAGCATATCCGGACGTGAAACTGTCGCTATTTCCTTGGTGCCACGAAGCTCTTATAATTCTTGATGCATTATTTATTATCACGAATACATTTTTTAGTTGTTGCTCGTTTAGTAAAACAGGTTCATTGTCAGCAATTTGTAATTCTTGTTCGGCAACTTTTACGATGCTATTTTCTTCAATTTGAACATTATCGTCTTATACAAAGAATTGTTGGTGATCAACCATCTTAGGGCGGAATATACACAATCACGCGATATTGAAAACTCACGAGTAATATTCAAGTTGTCAAGATGTTCAGTGATTACTACCAATCCCGATTCATTAGCTGATTTTGGCAGCATATTTGGAAGCTTTTCGCTTACTTCAATATAATATAAATAAATTTTGTAACATTTACAAATGGTATTATTCGTAACAAAAGACGTTGTTCTGATTGTGTTAGGACGCTTAATGATTCAGGTGTAGAGCCAGGATCTAGATTGTTCCAGTAAGCTTTATACGGAGTAGTATTTTTGCTACCATCAAAAAGTTTTTGGCTGCTAATAGTGGTGAAAGATATAGATAAAACTTGTTTTGGATAACAGCGTTTTGTACAAATCTCACACACACGGTCGCTATAGACGTTTATTTCTTTTTCGAAATTTAGTGTATTCTCTTTTCTTTTTTTTTCTCGGGTGTCATTTGAGATCTAGAGTCAGCATCACGCTTCCCTTTTTGTGCTAACCAATCATTTCGAGTCTCTAGTGTCATCTGAAATCTTGAAGTTGCTTCACTTTGACGCATACGAGCTAACTGAGATGCCCGCTATTCAGGTGTCATTTGAGATCTCAAAGCTGCTTCACTTTGACGCGTACGAGCTAGCTTAGATGCCCGCTTTTCAGGTGTCAACTGAGATCTTAAATTAGCTTCATTTTTTCGCATACGTGCCAATCGATTTGCTCGCTGACTAGGTGTCATCTGAGATCTTAGAGTTGCTTCACTATGACGCATACGAGCTAACTGAGATGCTCGCTTGTCAGGTGTCATTTGAGATATTAAAGCTGCTTTACTTTGACACATACGAGCTAACTGAGATGCCCGCATTTCAGGTGTCAACTGAGATCTTAAATTAGATTCATTTTCTCGCATTAGATGTCATCTGAGATCTTAGAGTTGCTTCACTATGACGCATACGAGCTAACTGAGATGCTGGCTTGTCAGGTGTCATTTGAGATCTTAAATCTGCTTCACTTTGACGCAAAAGAGCCAACTGAGATGCCCGCTTTTCAGGTGTCAACTGGAATCTTAAATTAGCGTTTTTGGATATTTTTTCTTAATGTTGTATTGTCATGGGACCACTATGTGTGTACCAAATTTCATCGAAATCGGATAATGGGAAGTGTGTCAAAAATGCTTCACAAGATTTGATAGATAGTTAGTTAGAGTTAGTTAGACCGAACATCTAAAGCTAAATAAATCTTGTAAAAAAAAGAATCAAGTCTCTAGCTCAAATGTTGTAATCCGTTAAAGTATTCGTATAGAATTGTTCAAAAAATTACTTTCTTAAGAAAAAATGTACAGGGTGATTTTTTATAATTGCAAGATCGCTATAACTCGGTTATTATTGGGAGTAGAAAGTTCAAGCAAAAACTATTCGGTTTGGTAAATTATGGCCACTTTAGGCCCACCATTAGTATTTTTTTATAGGTTATAATATACAAAGGGCGACAATCAGATCAATTTTTTTAAAGGGAACACCCTATATATTTTTGAATTTTTAAGTTCCGCAAAAAATTAGCTTTACAGATATTTGTAACACTATGGCTCTATCTTTGTTAGTTTTCGAGATATTGACGATTGAAATTTCGAAAATTAGCAAATTTTAAATTCGGTGCGGAGTATTTCCTGTGACAACTCACAAACAATATTAAGATGTGTGGATACCTAATGACATTGAAAATTGACAAAGATGATTATTTATATTTATCAAACTGTCAGTCAATATTGTTTCAGTTTGTTATTTACAGTCTATACGTTAAATACTCCGCACCGTATACCTATTTAAAATTTGCTAATTTTCGGAATTTCAATCGTCAATATCTCGAAAACTAACAAAGATAGAGCCATAGTATTACATATATCTGTAAAGCTACTTTTTTGCGGAACTTAAAAATACAAAAATATATAGGGTGTTCCCTTTAAAAAAATTGATCTGATTGTCGCCCTTTGTATATTATAACCTATAAAAAAATACTAATGTTGGGTCTAAAGTGGCCATAATTTACCAAACCGAACAGTTTTTGTTTGAACTTTCTACTCCCAATAATAACCGAGTTATAGCGATCGTGCAATTATAGAAAATCACCCTGTACACCGAGAAAAAGAAATGGCTATTTTAAACAATCAGTGTGAAGCGCCCTCTAACGGCCACAGTAAAAAGGTTTCAATAGTCAAGTTTCGGATCCCAAAAGACTTCCGTTGAAAAATGTTCAAAATATTTTCAATTTGACCTCAGGAATATTGCGTATGCTTGTGTCCAGACCTCTGACACACACAGTCTGTGTCAGTAAATTTTATTCATATTTCCATGCTTCTTCTTCCTTAAAGTTCATGACAATATCAATAAAATGAAATATGTCTCGGAAATTCCCACGATGGGGGAGTGTTTCATATTTGCGCCTTGTGGTCTATTCCCAGTATTTCATTAGGGTTTTCGTTTAAACATCAAATTTGTGAATATTGACAAAAACTGAAAAAATTAGGTTTTTACAGATTTTCCCTTCACAAAAATAAATCTCTCGATGTCATCGATCACTGCCAAATATGGTTTAGTTATCTTTAATAGTTCAGCAGTTATTAGTGTGGACCCAGATTTTTGGGACACCCTGTATATCAATATTTACAAATTTAAAAACATGCCAGTGGTGATTTATTCTGATTGGATATTCTTGTCTACAAATCAAATAAATTGGTAAAAAAAATTTTTAACTTACAAGCTTTTATTAAATGCACCAAAAATTAAAAAAAAATTTTCCAGCATTCTGATATTATCACAATAATAAAGGCTATGGCCGACTCATGGAAATTTGGCGATGTTAGCACGATAAGATTTTTTTGAAAATCTTAATTTATTGCTGAGCCGTATAAGTGGCAGATATGACTTCGAGTTTGTTGGAGGTGACTTTAATATTAATTGCTGTGAGACTCGGCACAATAAAAATAGAAACCTATTGCTGGATACTGTTTTAAGCTATGGTTTATTGCCAACAAATCAAGAACCTACAAGGCCTGCATCAAATACACTTTTAGATTTTATTTTTACAAACTATTTAGAATAGAAAATCCTAGACTAATAAAAACGGGATTTTCTGATCACCTTGCTATCTCTATTGAGATAAATTTAGCTAAAAACAGTAAGTTAAAAAATCCAAAAATAAAAAAACGCATGTTTTCAACTGAAAACAAAAAGTTTTTCTTTGAGTTATTGGAGCGGGAAAGTTGGTATGAAGTCTACGAGACGAGTGGGGTGGGTGAAAAGTTTGGTGTGTTTTTAAAGAATGTTTTATCAGCGTAAAATCAAGCCTTCTCGGAAAAAAATATGCATTGGTTGCTCCAAAAAACTAAAAACAAACAAGTTGAACAAAATTATTTACATTTAAAAAAACAATATGAAATCCTTTTAAGTAAAACAAAAAAAAAATACAATGAATGTATTGTTAAAAACTCCTCAAACCTTAATTCTGCAGCATGATCTTTAATTAATAAAAAAATGGGTAAAAGTAGGTCCAAAAACCGGAAGTTCAACCACTTCATGTTGATAGGGCAATCATTGAAGATCCACAGGCTCTCTGCAATATCTATAATGAACACTTTTTATCCACAGTAAATCAAGTCGGAGACTCTTTAGTTGCAGGGCTCACTCTGAATGTACAATCTAGGACAAATGCTTTATTTTTCCTGCATCCCACTACATCCAAAGAAGTTTATGAATTGCTTCTTCAAGTTACTAAAAAACATTCAAGTGGCTCCGATAACATCCCATGTCATCTAATCAAAGATGTTGGTGGTCTCTTGTCTCCTCCCTTGGAGGATATTATCAATGTTTCATTTGCAAAAGGACACTTCCCAACTCAGCTCAAAACCGCCAAGATCATACCTATTTACAAAAAAGGAAATAAAACTGAAGTGAGTAATTACCGACCAGTGTCAAACCTTTCTGTATTTTCAAAACTTTTTGAAAAACTAATGTACAATCGACTAATTTCCTATTTTACAAAAAATAACTTGTTTTCACCCACACAGCATGGTTTCTTGAAAGGGAAGTTGACAGAGACAGCACTGTTTGAGTCCCTAAATTTAATATATCAATACTTGGATCAAAAACAATATACATCGGGTATTTATTATGATCTTTCTAGGGCCTTTGATCTAGTAAATACAGAACTATTGGCAAAAAAGTTGGAATCTTATGGTATTAGAGGTCCTGCTTTAGGATGGATTTTGTCATATGTTACAGATATCAGGTGAGAACTCTGAAATTCTTAATCAATAATACCGATCGGTTACTCAGTCAATAAAGTATGGAGTGCCACAGGGCGGAATCCTCTCTCCTTTACTGTTCCTTATATTTTGCAACAAACTGGCTGACACTCTGGGGGTCTCGGAGGGTCTATTTCAGTTTGCAGATGACAGCAGAAAAACTGAACACAGCAAAACTTATAATGGAATGGTAACTAGCATGCAAGCCACAACAGCTAATATGGCAGACTGGTGCAGATCGAATGGACTTGTCTTGAATTCCCAGAAGTCAGCTATTGTCACCTTTAGAAATTCAAGATCTAATAAATGTGATGCTAAATCATCGCTTATTTTTCTGAATGGTAAATCTATACCAAATGAGGAGGATACCAAGTTTCTGGGGGTTTACATTGACTCTGTACTTTGCTGGGAGACTCATATTGGCCACCTTTCAAGAGACTAGCAACATCATACTTCATTGTAAAAAATCTAAAGCAAGAACTAAACACAAAAACTATTCTGCTCTATATCCATGCACAGGTGATCAGCCGTCTTGCTTATGGGATAATCATCTGGGGATCTTCTCTAAAAATAGAGAGATTGTTTATTGTACAAAAGAGACTAGTCCGTATCCTGGATGGGGCTGGATGGAAGGATCATGCTGCTCCAATCTTTAGAAAGTGCAAAATTATGACTGTATACTCATTGTATTTTTATAAACTTTTAATTTTTGTTAAAAAGTATCAGTCATACTTCACAACAAACAACCAAATTAACATGGGAATTAAAAGAAGATCTACATGCCAACTCAGCATTCCTTCACACAACTCTACACTATTCGAAAAGTCACCACTTTACATGTCTATTAAGGTATATAACAAACTTCCAGCAGACATAAGGAATATCCAGAATTTTAAAACATTTATAGTAGAAGTTAAAAATATCCTAACTGAAAATGTGTTATACAGTCACAGTGACTACTTTACTATTTTCTAAGTTCTCTTTGTCAATGTAATAGTTTGTGAAATTATTTTTAGTGATCTAGTTTTTTTTTCTTTGTGTTGAATAATATTATAGCTTTATAATTCTGAGATTAATAATATTCTATTAGACTGTTAGTTAGATATATCTCGGTAGATGGCGCCTCTTGCTATAGTTCGTTCACTAATTACATTTAATTAGAGACAAAACCATCTGATTAACTTCTCAAGATTTGTCACTTGACCAGCAGTGTTCTGAGGAGTCCCATAAGGACGAAACGGTTAACTGTCAACACTTATTAGGTGTCCATTAGATCTTGGACCCCCGTGAGGTTAAGCTTTCAAGCTACCCACGGAAAAATATAAGGGAAACAAAAAACTCATTTTTGCCCGATTAGCCATGAAACTTGTTTGATTTTTAAATTCACGGGTACGAAATTTCACGTTTGTTAGTATTATTTGGCTCAAAAATTCCGTTGATTGGCGCTCACTGTCTTGATGACGGGTAAAAATTCAAAATGCGTTGATCCGGCCTGAAAAGACAAAGAGCTGTCGTAGGTCACGGACTATAGTTGTTTTCTTTTTTTTGCATTCGATCTTTTCATTGATCAATATTGTGTAGCAGTGTTTTCCCTGCTTTTGGTTTTTTGTTTCTCTCGTATCTCGGTAGATGGCGCCTCTTGCTATAGTTCGCTCACTAATTACATTTAATTAGAGACAAAACCGCCTGATTAACTTTGCAAGATTTGTCACTTGACCAGCAGTGTTCTGAGGAGTCCCATAAGGACGAAACGATTAACTGTCAACACTTATTAGGTGTCCGTTAGATCTTGTACCCCCGTGAGGTTAAGCTTTCAAGCTACCCACGGAAAAATATAAGGGAAACAAAAAACTCCTTTTTGCCCGATTAGCCATGAAACTTGTTTGATTTTTAAATTCACGGGTACGAAATTTCACGTTTGTTAGTATTATTTGGCTCAAAAATTCCGTTGATTGGCGCTCACTGTCTTGATGACGGGTAAAAATTCAAAATGCGTTGATCCGGCCTGAAAAGACAAAGAGCTGTCGTAGGTCACGGACTATAGTTGTTTTCTTTTTTTTGCATTCGATCTTTTCATTGATCAATATTGTGTAGCAGTGTTTTCCCTGCTTTTGGTTTTTTGTTTCTCTCGTATCTCGGTAGATGGCGCCTCTTGCTATAGTTCGCTCACTAATTACATTTAATTAGAGACAAAACCGTCTGATTAACTTCGCAAGATTTGTCACTTGTCCAGCAGTGTTCTGAGGAGTCCCATAAGGACGAAACGGTTAACTGTCAACACTTATTAGGTGTCCATTAGATCTTGGACCCCCGTGAGGTTAAGCTTTCAAGCTACCCACGGAAACAAAAACTCCTTTTTGCCCGATTAGCCATGAAACTTGTTTGATTATTAACTTATGCTTTGATTTGCGGCCATCGCTTTTAATATAATGATAATATCAGAATGCTGGAAAATTATTTTTTAATTTTTGGTGCATTTTAGAAAAGCTTATGACTTAAAAAAAATTTTTTACCAATTTATTTTCTACTTTTTAGTCTCAGCTATCTACTCTATTAAATGAAAATATTTGTTCAAAAAGTTTGTGATATTACATTTTTGAACTCTTAGTAGAAGTATATACTATAATTCTGCAGTTATACTGTGGTAATGAAAAGGACTTTTAATGTATACTTCTCATACTTTCAATTTCTAATAGTGCCTCATTGTTACATGGTTTATTTCCTGTTAATTTCGCGCAATCTAGCTTTTCAATTCTAAGACCGTTCAGAGACTTCACACGACTTAGAGCCACATAAGCTTGCCCTTCTGCAAATAACTTTGGTCCTAGATATATGGCGGCGTTTTCCACAGTGCTACCTTGCATTTTGTGCACTGTTGTTGCCCATGAAAGAATCATTGGAAGCATTCGTCTTTCTGCCGCTCCGTAACTGAATTTAGCTGAAAACTGTATCGTCATAGGTTGAATGACGAAAATGAGGCCAGATAATTTCTGTAATAAAACCAATGGCACCATTGACCAATCCTTTCGTGATATCAATATTAGAGCGTAACATTATTTTCACACCAACAAAGATTTAAAGTTCTTTCGGTAAGCCTCCAGTTTTGTTGACATCGGTGGAAATTATGTCATCTATCCTGATATTTTCGATGTTTCTTGATGCATCTACTATTCTATCTTGAGCTTTTATCCTATATATGGTAACATTTTGAGTCTTAAAGTATTCGATAACAGACTTATTGTGATCATCAACCTGCTTATTGGTTGGATAAATTCGTAACACTTTACCTATCGAAAACTCTCCAGATGGCTCCACGAGAACTCTTTCCAGCAATTTTGAAAAATCTCTGATTTCAACTCTCCAACTCGTAATGCGTTAAGGATGCCGACAAAACTGTTATCGCCTTGTTGGCGCATATTTTCAGTTCACACAGCTTAAACAGTCTCCACAAATTTGTTGCAGGGTGCATATGTTCAGGCTGTTTATACATTGGTGTTCCTGATGCCTTCATTGGAGGAAGTTGCAATAAGTCGCCAAATAAAAGCACATTGATGTCGCCCAAGAACTCATTTTCCCATTCTTTAATTGTCGAAGCCTTGAGTCGATCATTGTTAACATCTGATATGAAACCATGGAAATCTCATCGATGATGAAGAATTCTGTATTTTTCCATTGATGTCTCATCACCCGTAAATAGTTTTTTGTCAACAATGGCATATTAGTGATACGACCATCTTTTTGAATAGGAAGCCTATGTGTGGAATGTAGAGTAGACCCATTTATCAAGCGTGCTGCTACACCCGTTAAAGCTGTTACTTTAACTGCAATTTTTGCATAACATCTATTGATTTGATTTCTCAATAAGTTTAAAAGAAAAGTTTTTCCTACTCCAACACCACCAGTAAAAAAAATTCTTAGTCTTTCATCTTTACCATTCATTTGATCTTGGATACTTTTAGTCACCATAAAATATATTTCTTTTTGACCTGTATTCATGGCTTGTTTTGCTGTCTGAAAATCGTTTTCAGTCTTGACATCTACTTGTTCAACGATTTCTTCTTCATTATCGGGCTGAAGTGGCTGAACTTCTTCAAGGATCTGAAAAGCATGTACTTGGTTGAATGCATTTTCTAGTTCTTTGTCTCTTCGGCGATAAAGCTCCATATAATGATTCAGGTGTCGAGCCAGGATCTAGATTGTTCCAGTAAGCTTTATACGGAGTAGTATTTTTGCTACTGGTAACATGTGTTCGACATCGCGAGCATACCATCAAAAAGTTTTTGACTGCTAATAGTGGTGGAAGATATGACAAGGCCGTTAAATTATACCTAACATGGAAAACTTGTTTTGGATAACAGCGTTTTGTAAAAATCTCACACACACGGTCGCTATAGACGTTTATTTCTTTTTCGAAATTTAGTGTATTCTCTTTTCTTTTTTTTTTCTCGGGTGTCATTTGAGATCTAGAGTCAGCATCACGCTTCCGTTTTTGTGCTAACCAATCATTTCGAGTTTCTAGTGTCATCTGAGATCTTGAAGTTGCTTCACTTTGACGCATACGAGCTAACTGAGATGCCCGCTATTCAGGTGTCATTTGAGATTTCAAAGCTGCTTCACTTTGACGCATACGAGCTAACTTAGATGCCCGCTTTTCAGGTGTCAACTGAGATCTTAAATTAGATTCATTTTCTCGCATACGTGCCAATCGATTTGCTCGCTGATTAGATGTCATCTGAGATCTTAGAGTTGCTTTATTCTCTCGCATACGACTCAGGTGACCTTCTCGTTGCTCTAGTGTCATTTGAGATTGCTTTTCTTGGTACTTCAGTTTTGCTTTTTGTAGTCTTCTTTTACGTTGTGTTAAAGTTTCTTTATTATTTTGCCTTTTCATTTTATTCCCACGAGTACTGGACAAATATTCGGTCATCCATCCCAGAGGTCCATCTAGAAGGAAAAGGCTCTTATAACGGGGTCTGCCTGCGTGCCGAGGACAGAATGCTTGCGACACATCATTTTTAGCCACCCTAGTACCATTCAGTCCCCGTCGCATTACAAACCTTGACTTGGGTGGTGTGACACTAGCGACACATCATTTTTAGCCACCTCATTTTTAGCCACCCTAGTGTCATACAGTCCTCGGCGGGCAACTAACCTTGAGTTGCTTCTATTGTACGAACGGACAACAAAAAGTCTTTGAAAAAAGTTTCATTTATGGATAGGGTGTGGGAAGAGGTGAGAGTAGCAAGAGAATAACAGAACAGAAGAGTTTATACTAGATTATAATGAAATCGCTGATAGTGAGTTGTTTGGAAACTCATTTTTCTATTGGGGTGGGGGGAGGTTGGAGGTAGAGGTAGAAATATATTTTTTGTTTGGACTGTATTGCCATCGGACCTTTATGCATATACCAAATTAAATAGAAGTCATTTGAAGTGAAGTGTGTCAAAAACGCATTTTTCTATAAAAAGTTTTATTGTCATCGGACCACTATATGTATACCAAATTGCATCCAAATTGGATAATGGGAAGGGTGTCAAAAAAGCATTTTCTATGGAAGGGGGTGGGGGTAGGGGTGGGAGGATATTTTTTTATTCATGTTGTATTGTCATCGGACCACTATGTGTATACCAAATTTCATCCAAATAGGATAATGGGAAGTGTGTCAAAAAGGCATTTTTCTATGGAAGGGGGTGGGGTGAGGGTGGAAGAATATTTTTTTCTTAACATTGTATTGTCATCGGATCACTATATGTATATCAAATATTTCATCCAAATCGGATAACGTAAAGTGTGTCAAAAACAAATTTTTCTATGGAAGGGGGTGGGGGTAGGGGTGGGAGGATATTATTTTTATTGTTGTATTATTATCGTACCGCTATGTGTATACCAAATTTTATCCAAATGAGATAACGGGAAGTTTGTCAAAAACACATTTTTCTATAGAAGGGGGTGGGGGTAGGGGTGGTAGGATATTTTTTTCTTAATGTTGTATTGTCATGGGACCACTATGTGTGTACCAAATTTCATCGAAATCGGATAATGGGAAGTGTGTCAAAAACGCTTCACAAGATTTGATAGAGTTAGTTAGAGTTAGTTAGACCGAACATCTGAAGCCAAATAAATCTTGTAAAAAAAAGAACCAAGTCTCTAGCTCAAACCGTTAAGAAGTTGTCAAAATCACGTGACCACCTGTCAATTTATCAGAAAAGTATTAAATATGTTTTTTGTAAGATTTTTGACGCTGAGTTTAAACATGTAACTGCAGGTTCGCTTCTCTGTGCATAAAATATATTGTTTTCAAAATTAAAATTATAAATTACGCTTCGGCCATGTCTAAGCCGCCATATCTACCTCAGTATCAGTTTCTGTTTGAAACTAATAGCCGTTTCTTATTTAGCTTGACATCCTATTTCGGTCTGTATAGTTTTTTAGTAACTTTCATGACTTTGGTGAAAACATGAAAATTATATACCCAGGGGAAGGTAGTATAAGCCAATTTAGTGGTTTTTTGGGTGCATATTTTTTGTTTTTTATGTTTTTTTTGTAAAACCAGTAGTTTTTTTTTAAAAATCAAGTAACTTAAAAAAAACAGCGTAGTTGAGGATCTTACAGAATTTACAGTATAGAGATAAATAAAAAACAAAGTATTGATAGTGTTTTGGAGAGGCTATTATAGTAGAAGCTAACCGTAATTTGTTTGAGTAAAATCGATGTAATAATGAAAAAGTTACGTACATTTGATTCAAATTCCTTTTCGCCATTAAGATTGTTTTCGCAGGTATCTCCATTTTTTTTTGGACATGGCCTTATGACCAAAATCCTACTGGGCTCTTATGCTATAGTTGTTTATGGGTTTTGGCGAGAATTCCAATAAATCCTGCTTGTGTGCACGATACATAGAAAGACTTTGGCCACAAAATTAAGTATTAAAACTGCAAATAAAGTGTTTTCTATAGATAAAAGAAAATATTTCGCCATCTTGCCATATTCAGCAAACATCTGTATCTCGTCTCGATTTTAATGGTCTTGCGCACCAAGCGACAAAAAACCGCACCACCGGCGTCGACAAAATCAGTATCAAAAAGCCTTTTTCGAACTTTCAAATATTATTAAAATTACCGCTACCGGCAGGACTAATTAGTTTATTTTCAAAGGAACAATAAATAAATTAAATAGTGGGAAAAATAGGACCCCTATATTTGTAATAAGTGATACGTGAAAGCTGGCCAAACTGTAATAAAGATAAAGCATTTATTATATTTAAATTATTTCTGATACAAATCAATAAATTAGATCACTAATACAGTTAAGATTCAATAAACATTAATATTTTGATCAGATAAAGCCTTGGTTTGGGTATGTTAACAGCAAACATCAAATTATTTGAATAATGTAAATATTGTTTTATTTACTTATTTCTTGCAAAATGTCAAATTTAATATTGTTGTGTGGGATATTTTTAAGCAGTTTTATTATTCAAATTAGGTAAGTATGTATCAATTTGCGTAAACAAGTAGATTTCGAATTGTCAGTTTTTTACCTTTATACCTGCACAACCGGGGCGGAGCTTTTACCTCGTTTCAAAACTATTGTTAAAATTACATATTTTATGTCATTTTTTGACGTTTAGCTAAAAAATAAGTATTAAAAAATCAAAGTTAATTTTTTTTTAATTGAGACATTGTTTCTTAATTTAATTTAGTTTTTACTAAAATTATGACAATAAATTCAGAATTTACACCGCTATGAACGGTATTTCATGGTATAACGCCCATAAATTGGAAAATATAGATATGAAACGTCACCAGTTGATGACGTATTTATTGAACCACACTGTTTCGAAACATATAGCACGAGAATTCGCCTCGTAACTGAACCGAACCGAACCTAACCCATTACCCCACTCCTAGTAAACTCCATGCTATATCAAGTTTTTTGTAAATATCTCCTAAACGAAAGTTCCTACCAAGTCTTTGGTTTAAACACAAATTTTTGAATAAAATGTCCGCTACAATATTCCAAAAACCGCATATTGAGCGACGCTCCGTTAAAAAGTAAGCATTTTTTAAACTTTTTAACAGTCAAAAAACTGTCATTAGCATTGATGAATTTCGACCAAAATGTAATCAGCTCGTTATAGTATCGAATACTATTTTACCTAAAAATTTCATGAAAATCGGTTGGGCGTTTTAGGAGCAATCGTGTTACGGACAGAGTTACACACACACACAGACAGACATCACGACGATACTGCTAGGGTAGGTCAAAATACACCCAAATAACACATTTTCGGCGTTATCTAAAAAAAAAATTGTCGAAAACAATACCTTTTCTAGCCATTGCTGTGCGGGCTAGGAAGGTAAAAAAGGAAATTCAGCTTTACATTTTTATATTTAATGACATACATAAAAAATATATTTACATCCTCTATTTTAAAATTTAAAAAAAATGCCGAAAACTCATTAAAGTTTTTTTTTAATTACATTCTTTTTGTTCCAGTCGGAATTTTACCGAACACGTCCTAGAAATTGTTGTTATAATTTTAGCTCCCTGAATTTAATGTGGCATTATGAATGCAACTCGGGATACTGCCTAAAAACTTTAATTGACAATACTCAAACCGCTCAATCACTTGCAACCTGCAACCTACTGTGTTTAGATGCAGCCGGAATTTGGCCAAAGCCCACTGGAAATATTTTGGTGACGAACCTAACAAGGGTTAACGTAGACAATATTGGACTAATCCATAACGCAAATGATAGTAGCATTAAAAATCTTGTAGAAGCAGCTTTTGATATATTTGTTTCCAATGTGGAGGCCCAACTACCTACGAGACTAACTTATTATAGTGAGAATGATAGTAGTATTGAAGCAGCAATTGCAGTGAATGTTACTGTTAATGACAGAAACACAACTTCTCTGTTACTAGCAACCAACGAAGGATACACAGTGACAATTTTTCAATCAGATTCAAACCGTATAAATGTTTTGATTCAAGCCGAGACATTTTTTGGTGCCCGTCATGCCCTAGAAACACTAAGTCAGCTATTTGTTTATGACGACATCAGAGATCAAATCTTGCTACCAAATAACGTTTTAGTAGTAGATGCACCAAAATATCCTTGGAGGGGTAAGAAGAGTCTTTCATTTTTATATAGTATAAAATTATTTGATGAATATGAGTTAGAATTTTTGCCTCTTTATTTTTAAATAATAAAAAGAGTGTTATAATAGATAGCAGATATAAATTTGTTACTGTTATTTTAAGGTATCATTCTGGACACCTCAAGAAATTTTATTCAGTTGAAAGCAATTCTAACTCTTTTAAGAGGAATGGCAGCTGCTAAACTTAACACCTTTCATTGGCACATAACTGACACTGCCAGTTTTCCATGGGTTTCTAAATCTTTGCCAGAGTTGTCGCTTTATGGTGCTTACTCTTCTAAAAAGACATACAGGGATGTTGACGTAAAGCAGATTGTTGAATTTGCTAAAGTTAGAGGTAAGGTATTATTATTTATTATTATATAATAACGGAAGGGCGAAAAAATATAAATTTAGAGGTAAGGTGTTAAATATATAATAAGGGCGAAAAAATATCGAAAAACAAAATATCGAATTAAAATGAAAGAACATCCTAATATCGAATAACAAAACCTCGAAATGGAGGAAGACAATAACCTGTTTGATTTCCTATAATTTATTAATTTTTTAAAAATGTTGGAAAAAACAAAGAAAAACTGAATGTCTTCTCCACTAAAGTCTTAATTGTTTCGGGTTTTATTTAAGACATGTTTCGAGTCTAAACCCATCATCAGCTTTCAAACCGTTGGTATTGCATTTTTGTTTTTTTTTTTTCGAAATTCAACAAAAAAAACTGGAAAAAACAAGATATCTCGTTAAACAAAATACAGATATTTTAAAAATGTCAAAAAAGTTAACATATTTCACGTACCGGGTGATATGATTGAATTGACCATATTTTAATTAATAGCTCAAGGCCAACAAGAAAATAGATGCCATGACCATTTAAAATATAGAGGTAAATACCCCTCGAAGGAGATGCTAGCTACAAAAATTGTTCAAGAATTTTTCAAAAACGTACGATAAGTACCCGAAAACGCAGCTATAACCGTTTAAAAAGCACCTTGTATAACAAAAAAAAACAAAACCCTCGATATAGTTCAAAAATGGGTTGACTGATCAAAATGTTTAGTCTTGTCTTGAAATATGAGCCCTGCCTGGTTTTCCTCGACTCCTCTAAAAGTATCCGAAACCAATAAAGTATCCAATTTAAATCACCCTGTACATAAATGAACTGAACGAACCAAACTCAAAATCCTCCATTTTGCGTAGAGTGGTAAAAAATTAGCTTACGTTATCCGCTTGCTCTTAATACAAGGAAAATCAAGTATTACTTTTAAAAGTCTTACCGTCAGTTTTGCAGTTGTAAAACAAAAATTTGACAGTTTTTACTTATTTTGGCCGACATATTAAATATTTGAATCAATATGTAGCTCATGTTGTCACCGATACCAAAAAAAGACGTATTTGGCTATGAAAATCGGATTAGTAGTTTTTTAGTTATAAGAAATAACCACATACAAACATCAACGTAATTCAAGCTAAAGTTTGAATCGGCTTCGAACCTATTAAATCGCGAAAATGCTTTAAATATAAAATTTAATAGGAAATCAAACAGGTTATTGTCTTCCTCCACTAATTTTTAATTTGTTTTAAACAAATAGTACAGACTTGTTTCGTAAGCAGAAAGTTACATCTTCAGTGGACATTACCAAACTAAATTCGCCCAACATTTTGAAAAACTGGTTAAAAAACTATGCCTAGCTACTAAAAAGGTGAAGTCATAGGCAGTAGCTAGGCATAGTTTTTTAACCAGTTTTTCAAAATGTGCTGATTAAGTTTGGTAATGTTCCTTGAAGATGTAAGCTTCTGCTTGCGAAATACGTCGGTAATATTTGTTTAAAACAAATTAAAAATTAGTGGAGGAACACAATAACTGGGGATTAACAGTGAACGTGGACAAGACACAGTACTTATGTATTGGAAACGAATCCAGTGAGTTAGTACTAGAAAATGGACAAACAATATCTCCATGCAATCAGTATGTATACTTGGATGTTACATTTGATAAGACAGTAACAGACTGTAAAGAATTGTAAAAAATAATAGTAAAAGCAAAAAAAGTTATTGGATGTCTTAACAGTATTTTATGGAGCAGAGAGATAAAAAAAATGTAAAATTTAACATATATGAAACAATGGTCAAAAGCACGCTGTTGTATGGAATAGAGACTTGTCGCGTAACAGAAGAATACAAAACAAAAATGGAAAGTGTCGAAATGGATGCAATAAGAAGATCAATGAGAATATCTAGAATAGATCACATAAGAAATGTGATCATAAAAGAAAGAATGGGAATCGAGGGAAGCATAACGGATGATATCACTAAAAGGCAACTGATATGGTACGGCCATGTACAACGGATGAACGACGAAAGATTACCAAAGCCGGTCCTAGAATGGCAACCAATAGGGCGCAGAAAAAGAGGGCGTCCTAAACTAGAATGGCAACAGTCAATCCAAAGATCAATGAGTCAAAAGAATCTGACAGAGGATGATTGTTAGGATCGAAGGAGGTGGAGAATAGGCGTCGGACAACGTAGAAAAACATTCTAAACCGACATAGTAGTAGTACACAATAACCTGTTTGATTTCCTATTCAACGACTCCACCATAATATGGAATATTTGCTAAAATTATAAAATTGAATATTTCTTTTAAATATTAAAACTTATTTCTACACAATAAAAGTGTTGTAAATGACTGAAGATTACTGTTATGACATCGCTCAAGTCAAGTTTTAGTAATTTTGTTAAGTTTTGTTATCGAATTTATATATTCAATTTTCGTTCATTAAAAGCGTTTTAAAATACGACTTGGGTACTTTATTTGATCGACAAAAGAGTCTTTTTGAACATTTGGTACCGAAACCAGGGAAACCGTCATTTTTGGGCAAAAAATTTGACCGAAATAAACTTGTCATTGTGGCAAGAATTTAAAAAAAACTTTTGACTTTTTAGCGAAAGAACGGGCGTATTAAAGCCAAAATGACCGCGAACGAAGTGTTAATAAAAAGTTATACTATACTTGAGGAATTTTCAGATTCAATTAAAAGTATTCGCGAAATTTTAAATGATTTAAACGAAAAAATAAAAGAAACCTTTACCGCGGATAAGCTCATATCAGAATGTGAACAAACGGTGGACATCGACTGCAAGGCGATCGAGGTGTTGTCCAAGCTGAACGTTACAATAGCAAAGAAAATGAAACAGTTTCATCTAGCGGAAGAGCATAATGTAGTAAGATGTGATGATGGTAGAGTACAGGTAGAAAACAGAGAGGTTCGTCCAAAAACGGTAAGATTACCTCTACTAGATTTAGTTAAGTTTGATGGAAATATACAAGCATGGCCAGTATTTTGGGAGCAATTTAGCCACGTAATTCACAATAATCCTAATCTGCAAGACAAAGAGAAATTTTCTTATCTTAAAGCTCAGTTGGCTGGAAAGGCGGCCAAATCTATCGCAGGTTTAAGAACTGAAACTCCCTCTGTTAAGTTTGATTAAGATATTATAGGTTTGAGTAAAATCATTCATTTTTAAAGCTTTGCCTTATAATCTAAAGATACAGTTTAACAAATATAAGCTAATAAATCGACAAAATAAGCTTGATGTTACTGAAAGATTATCTCAGTTAAGTTTAGATGACAAGTTTACTTTTGATTATGAAAAAGCTATTTCAGACCTACTAGATTTTATAAAAATAGAAGTTGAGTCTCTGGAGCAAGCACGAGGTGCAAGTACAAGTAGAAACGAGAAATACGGGCAAAAATATTAAAAGAATGTCACACATTTTGACTCAGTTGAAACCAACGAACCGCGCAGGGTTTGGACCTTCAGTAAGAATTGTTTATTCTGTAAAACCAAAACACACGATTCAAAAGACTGTAAAAATAATTCGATTTCTCTAAACGACAAAAAAGCAATTTTAAAAAATAATAATTGTTGCTTTTGTTGTACTGGAATCAATCATAGGGCAAAAAATTGCCGAAATACAAGTATTGCTTGCACAAGATGCAAAGGTCGACACGCAACGTCTTTATGTGATCCAAATTACAAACCAAGAAGCAAACCGAACGTTAATTCATCTACTACGGTGACAAATTTTGCAAATGGAAGTATAAGCGAAGTTTATCTACAAACCGCGTGCGTTTTTATGAAGTCTAACAAAGACAATTCTAACGTTTTAGTTCGCGCTGTTTTTGATGGCTGCAGCCAATTAACTTTTATAAAACAGTGCGTTTCTCGTGAACTAGATTTGCCTATAGTAGGAACACACAATCTTTCTATTTGTTCCTTTGGACAAACGACCGAAAGTGTTGCTAAATTATGTGACAAAGTAGAAGTTCGATTAAAAAGTAGATTTAACGGCGAAATTACTACGATTTATACGATTGAAGCACCGGCGATTTGTTTTGACAATATCAAAACTCCATCTGAAAGTGACGTGTTAATCAAAGACTTTTCCGAGACACATGACTTGGCTGATTTTGCAATTGACAGTTTAGATAGAAGTGGCATTTCGTTGCTTATCGGTGCGGACAATTACTGGTCGGTTGTTGAAAATGATACTTTTAAATAATCGGAAAAACTGAACGCGATTAACACGAAATTTGGTTAGACTATTCACGGTATCACCAATTTTAATGAAAATTCACACAGTCTAGTAAATTTTATCGTAACGAACGCGCTTCATGCTCAGGTTATCGAAAATGAGGCAGACCTTATAAACATTGAAAACGTCGTTACTGAAATAGACATCAAAAAATTTTGGGATTTGGAAACAATTGGAATAAGTGAAATTTAAAAACCGGATTTGAAAGACTTTACGGAAAAAATTATGGAAAATAACGTAACATTTAACGGAGATCGATGTGAGGTAACATTGCCGTGGAAAATCGATAAACGGATCGACTTAAATTTTACCGGCGCTTTGCTACGAGTTAAAAATTTAACAAGAAAATTGTGCAAAATGCAAAAATTGACCGAATATGATACGTGACGTGCGAATTTATGAACTTAAAAATCACAGAAATTGTTACTGAGGACAATGCTAAAATCGATGACGCTTATTATTTACCACACAAGCCTGTATACCGGTATGATAAAGAGACTAGTCACGTGCGCATGGTTCTCGACGCGAGTGCTCACGCAGCCGGTCTGCCATCTTTAAACGAATTACTTTGTACGGGTGACAACTTAGTGCCAGACTAACTGAAAATTTTGCTCAATTTTCAAGTTGGTAGTGTGGCGATGATAGCGGATATTGAGAAAGCATTTCTACAAGTGTCATTGAACGAAGAAGACCGAGACTTTCATCAATTCTTGTGGTTCGAAGATCCTATTAAAGAAGAAGTCAAATCCATAAATGATTACCAGATATGGGTATTTTCAGAATGTGTAGAGTAACCTTTGATATTACTACCAGTCCATTTTTATTAGCAGTTGTAATAAGAAAACATCTTTTAAACCAAAGTGACAAAGAAGTTGCACAGCGTCTGCTAGAATCATTTTATGTTGATGACGTGTGTTTAGCGTTAAATTCACCACAACAAGGGCTGACAGTATACAACAAAGCTTTAGAAATAATAGAAGAAGCTCATATGAATTTAAGAAAGCGGAGTACAAATGATTTAATACTTACAAAAAATTTATTGAAGATAAAACCGATTCCAAGATAACTGAATCTAAAAAAGTTTTGGGAATAAATTGGTATATAAATACAGATCAGCTGAATGACAATTTATCACCTGTTTTTAAAGAATCATCAACCAACGAAAAGAATAGTGATACAATCAGTAGCAAAAGTGTTTGAACCTATTGGGTAGTAGGACCAGCTTTAGTAAAAATAAAAATTTTGATACAAAAAATTTGGAAATTGAACATGAAGAAGGATGAATTTATACCGAACGAATTAAAAAATGAAAGGTTGAATTGAATGCAGAATTTAAATACTTTGACAGAGTTTTGTATACCAAGATGTGTAGGTGAACAAGATACCGATAAGATAGAATTGCATATTTTTTCCGACGCAAGCCCACAAGCGTATGGTGCAGTAGCGTACGTAAAAAATACAACAAAACAAAGTTGTCGATTTTTGATGTCTAAAAATAGAGTAGCTCCAATAAAAGAAGTTCTAACACTACCAAAGTTAAAACTTACAGCAGCATTATGTGCAGCAAGATTGCAATTCTTTATCAGAGAAAATGTTAAAATAAACATCACTAAAGTTTTTTTATGGACCGATATAAAGATAACTTTATACTGGATAAATGGAAAAATATTGAAGTACAAACCATATGTACAAAATATTTTCATAGAAATTCGTACCATTAAAAAAGTTTTTTTTTTTTTATTTGTCAAACACACTGTGTTTTTTTTATTACAATCTAGTCAGTAAGACTAATTAGCAATTTTGTTTTAACTTAATTTACTAGAAAAGTCAGATTTAAACTTAGGGTTCACTCAACAGTTCTCCCCGCTTTGTTTAGTCTGTAACTCACAATTGTGTTGTGTTTATAGCATTATTTTGTTTTATGTGTAATTCACTTAGTTTCCTAGCTCAAACGGCTTCACTCTTTTTAGTCGTCGAACTAGCATAGTATTGTTTAGAAGCTGAATTGCTTCCACATTCACATGCCGATGGAGTCTATCTTCATGGCTTTTTGCGTACTTTTTTATAGTCTCTGCTACAGTTTCGATTTTAAGATCTCGATGAAGGTCACTATTTCGAACGTACCAAGGTGCATTCACAATGTTTCTTAATACTTTATTTTGAAATCTCTGTACAACTAGAATGTTACTCTCTTTAGCACAACCCCATAGTTGAATACCATATGTCCATACTGGTTTCAGTATTTGTCTATAAAGCAGTAACTTATTATGAATTGTTAAATTGGACTTCCTTCCAATTAGCCAGTTCATTTTTCTATACCTTATCTCAAGTTCTTCTTTTTTTTTCTTAACATGTGCTTTCTAGCGCAATTTGGCATCAAGTGTCATACCTAGATATTTTGCCTGATTCGAATATGGTACTGGAATGTTGTTAATTGTTATTTGTATGTGATTTATATTTTTGTTTGTAAAATCAACATGAATTGATTTGGTTTCATTTAATTTTATTCGCCACTTTGTGGTCCAACTGTGAATTTGGGTGACTGCATCCTGAAGTTTCTCTATGCATTTTTCAATAGATTTTTCTACCGTCAATAAACCAGTATCATCGGCAAATGTTGCTAAGTGACAATTTTCTGGCTTTGGGATATCACAAGTGAATAATAAGTATAGATAAGGGCCTAGTACGCTACCCTGAGGCACGCCTGCTTGAATTTCTCTTAAATTTGAGTATGAGTCTTCCTGTTTTACTCTAAAATGTCTATCAGATATGTATGATTCCAAAATATCCGAATACTGTTTTGGCAGAAACCTTTTTAGTTTAAAATTAAGGCCTTCATGCCACACTTTGTCAAATGCTTGTGCTACATCTAGAAAAACTGCAGAACATACTTTTCCCTCTTCTAGTGCTTTTTCTATTATATTAGTAATTCTGTGTACTTGATCTATCGTGGAATGCTTGTCTCGAAAACCAAATTGATGAGATGGAATAATTTCTTGTCTTTCTATGATGGGTTTTATTCTTTTAAGCAATAATTTTTCATAGAGCTTGGATATAATTGGCAGCAAAGATATTGGCCTGTAAGATGACACGTCATGGAGTGGTTTTCCCGGTTTTGGAATCATGATAACTTCTGCAACTTTCCACAGTTTAGGTACATACCTAAGCCTAAAAGACGCATTAATTAGGTTGCATAGTTTTACGATAGCTTTTCTCGGGAGTTGTTTTATGACTACCCCGTTAATAAGATCATACCCTGGGGCTTTTTTCGAATTAATATTTTTGATTTCTGTTAATATTTCTTTTGGTGATGTAAGCTTAATATGGTCCTCGATTTGATGGGGTTCATTTAAATGAAAGTGTTCATCTGGTGCTTCGTGGGGCTGAAATGTTTTTTCTAAATGACTTGCAAAAATATCTGCTTTTTCTTCGTTACTCCTTGCCCACTGGTTGTTAGATTTTCGTATGGGTGGAATTTGGATAATTGGTCTTTTAAAATCTTTGGTTGCTTTCCAAAGGGAATAGTCGGTATTTTTATCATCTGTAAGTTCATTAAGAAAATGGTTAATAGATTCATTTTTTTCATTAAAAAAGTGACATGGAAGTATTGCCCTGGAAAGGAGAATCCAGCAGATTTGCTAACGAGAGGTTTGACGTCACTAAAATTGTTAAGAGAATCAAGATTATGGACTTGTGGATCGCTATGGTTAATTTTAAACGAATGTAATTGGCCTCAAGAGAAAGAAGAAAAAAAACAAGAATTTGAAAAAGATCTCGTGTGCCCTGTAGAATCAAAAGAGATGACGGAAGTAAAGATATTGATCACCGCAAGATTATGGAGAGCTATAGACTATTGTGACAAAATCAGAGTCAGAATTCAAGGTAGAATAACTTCTAAAGAAATTCAGAGATCAGAATTGTTCAACAAGAATGTTTTAAAGACGAGATAATTTCTCTAGCTAAGAAAAAACAGATATGCAGATGGTCACATATTTTGAAACTAAATCCATTTTTGAAGAAGATTGCAAGAATCTAATTTGACATTTAACGAAAAACATCCAATTATATTACCGAAAAAATCTGACTTTACAAAGAAAATAATATGGAAAGCTCACAGACATGTAATGCATAGTGGAGTCAATAGTACTTTAACATGTGTGTGAGAACAAAATATTGGATAATTCAAGGAAGACAGCAAATCAAAAAAGTTCTAAATCGATGTATTGACTGCAAAAGCTGAAAGGAAAATGTGGTATGGAACAGTTTGCTCCTTTACCATTGGACAGAGTAAATATAGCCAACCCTTTTAAAGTATCAGGGATTGATTTTGCTTGACGACTTTATAGTACTGATAGAAATTGTGAAAAGCAAATAGTTTATATTATGCTTTTTACTTGTGCCGTAATAAGAGCCATCCATTTGGAATTAGTAGAAAGTTTAACTACTGAAAGTTTAAGGAGATTTATTGCCAGAAGACGTGTGCCTTCTTCAATCTATTCAGATAATGCAAAAATGTTTAAAAGATCAGCTACAGAAATAGAGGAATTAGAAAAGATTTTAGAAAACGAATTAATTCAAGACCTAGCTCGAAAAAGAAGAATAAAATGGAAGTTGAGTGCAAAAAGAGCTTCATGGTGGGGTGGATTTTGGGAAAGGCTGGTCCGATCCGTCAAAAATTGTCTAAAGTTAACCCTTGGAAAGAATATATTTAATTTTGTTGAATGGCAAATTGTATTGACCGAAGTTGAAGCAACAATCAATTCCAGACAATTGATGTATGTTGCTGAAGACTCTGATAATTTGTTTATTTTAACACCGTCAAAATTTTTATTGTGTGAAGCAGATATTGGCGTTAGTATAAATTTAAAAGATTCCGAAATCCGCATACGAAATATTACAATTATGGAAAGGAAGATAGTATTTTACAGAAATTCTGGAAAATGCGGCAAAAAGGGTATTTACTTCAGTTAAGATCTGTTCTAACTATGAATAAACCATTAACAAATGTTATCAGAGAAGGTGATATTGTTTTGTTACATGACCAAGATTATCATGGAAATTAGTAAGAGTTTCTAAAGCTTTTCCAGGAAGAGATGGTAGAACGAGACCATTTGAAATCACAACCAGTAATGAAACCAAGTTACAAAAGGCCTGTAGAACTTCTGTATCCATTAGAGTTGCACAATTTTCGCCCGGGGGAGGATGTTGTAAATGCCTGAACAGCCCTTAAGATGACTGTTATGACATCGCTCAAGTCTAATCAATCAATAATTAACGTTTTAGTAATTTTGTCAAGTTTTGTTATCGAATTTATATATTCAATTTTCGTTCATTAAAAGCGTTTTAAAATACGAATCGGGAACTTTATTTGATCGTCAAAAAAGTCTTTTTGAACAAAAAGAGAAGTATAAAATAGTTAAAATTTCCTGAAGCCCTTAAACTGTGGAGGCGGTGCAGAGTTATATGGCAATAAAAATATTAAATATTGTAGGCAGAAATCTCATTGTAACGATTTTGTAATACCACTTTTTTGAGCAGAGTTTTAAAATAGTTATTTACCTAACAAGTGCGGAAAGTGGAATTTTTCCGCACGCGCGCAGTTGCACAACGACGCGGAGCGAAGTTCGCGCAAGCCGTCAAGGGTGGAAAAGATAGTTTCCGCAAGAGTTAGGTACAATGTTTTTCATACGAGTGTTTTTGTCAATCTTCTTCATCAAAAAAACATATTTTAATTCGTAATGATTTTATAATAATGCTAGAAAATGATACATAAGATAGAATAGTTACATAAATCATTTAATAAATATCTAAATATCTTCATTTTTAGCAAAACAAAAATCCTGTGGATAAGTAACTTTTCAGCACTAGTGTTGAAAAGTTACTTTCCCGCACGATTTTTTACTTTTCCACACGATTTTTTTATGCACGGAAAAATAACGAAACAGATTTTTTTTCATGATATATTAATAAGAAACTTTCTGTAAACAACATTTAATTAACAATAACGAAAAAGTTAACGATGAATATATTGAAATTAAAAGTGAACTTTGTGTTTGTCGCATGCTGCAATGTAGCAGATGCCGCAACATCTTGAAGAACGTCGTTTCTTATTTGAATTTGATTGGTTGGTGTTTGGCTTACTACAGAAATGCCTTGATCAGTTTGCTGCTGATAATTACTAGTGTACTGAATTGACGAATGTATATTGTTCCGTACAGGCTGTAACGCATTACAGAATTCTTTCTTCGGTGCTTCTGGTAGCAACACTTCCTGAAAATGAAACTTGTGTGTAGAAGGATGGGTTTTCATTTGGAAAAGAATGTGAACAGGAGGATTTTTGCATTTCGGACGTGTGGAAAAAAATTGCGCGACAAAGTAAAAACGATGCGAAAAAGTAAAATCGTGCGGAAGAGTACATCTTAACAAACGAAAAATCGTGCGAAAAAGTTACTTTTTCGCACACATTTTTTGATTGTTTAGGTTTAATTTTTTTTAATGAGGATTTAAATGCGCGCTAAAGAATTATTTTCTTTACTAATTGTCAAAAGTTCTATCAAAAAATATTAAATACTTTTCCCATAAAAGTATTATTTTAAAGCCTTACAAACTCTTTGTTTGAAACTCGTAGACAATGATTGTGTAGAAATAAAATTTCGGACTTCCTTTGTCTTTATTTATTTCAAAACACGACGTTTCGGTTAGTAAGTATCTCTAACCGTTATCAAGTGTAAACTAAACAATCTAGTCTCTAGGTTACTACTTATACTACTTGGTGTGCAGTCAGGTGTGACGGCCCGCCCCCTTTTTAATCCTAAGACGCCTGTTTTCCTTAAGGCGTGGTTTCCATATGTTTAGTATGTCCGTGCTTGGTTGACTGAAAACTTCTTTATTCTGCATTATAAACGCAGCTTCAATAAACTTTCGTTTTCGCCAATGCGACTCCTTATGTAAAACATTAGCTTCTGACCACTGAATCCTGTGATCATTTGACCATGCATGATCTGCTAAACCGGATTTTTCAATATCCCCTAATTGGGTACTTTTTAGATGTTCATTTACTCTAACTTGAAGAGGGCGTTTCGTTTCACCTACATATGATTTACCACACTCACACGGGACTTGGTAAATACATTCCTTATTATTTGAGGGATTGTCTGGTTTTGTTTTAGTTACAAAACTTCTTATCGTATTTCCCGAAAAAAATACTGTTTTTATATTATAGTGTTTAGCTATTCGTCTTATGTTTTCTGAAATCCCTTGAACATATGGAATGTTAATAACACCTAACGGATTATTATTTTAAGAATTTGGTACATTTAGTTTGTTTTTAATTTTAAATATCGTTGAGTTTATTAATTTCTCGGAATAACCATTCTGTTGTCAAGTCCTTTTTAATGTTGTTAATTTCTGTGGTTAATTCTTCATTATTACTACAAATATTTACGGCTCTTAAATACAAACTTCTTATAACTCCTTGTTTCGTTGCAACAGAATGATTAGACTTAAAATTTAGGTACTGTCCCGTGTGTGTAGGTTTCCTATATACAGTGGTTTGAATGTTTCTGTCTAATCGTTTGACAAGAACATCCAAAAAAGGTAAGGCCAAATCTCAATTTCCATGGTGCACTTGATTGTTGGTCGAATACCGTTTAAATGGTGTAGAAAATTTTGTAGTTCTTCATCATTTTCCGGCCATATAATAAATGTGTCATCCATGTATCGTAGCCATAGTTTTCGTTTGACTCTTGCTGTGTTGATCGCATAGCCCTCGAACCACTCCATGTAGATGTTTGCTACCACTGGCGAAAGAGATGAACCCATTGGGAGTCCATCATTTTGCGCGTAAAACTTATCTTTCACTTAAAAGTAAGAGTTACGGAAACAGAGCTCCAAAAGATCCATCACCCCCTCCACCGATAGCGTTGTTCTCTCGTGAAGTGTATCATCAGTTTGTAATTTGTTTTTAATAATACTGAGTGACTCATTTATAGGCACGTTGGTGTAGAGACTTTCTGCATCAAAACTTACAAATCTATCGCCGGGATCTAATTCGATACCTTTTGAAACCTCCACAAAATGTTCCGAGTTTTTGACAAAAGATTCGGACTTACCCTGTAGTGGTTGAATTATGTCCAACAAAAACCTCGACAAAGTGCTGGTCGGTGAGTCCCTGGAGCTGGTAATTGGTCGCAGTGGTATATCCTTCTTATGGATCTTTGGTAATTCATAAAAATGTGGTGCCTTACTGTGGTGTGGAGTCAGGCGGGATCTAACAGCGTCCGGGATATTTTCAGCATACTTCTTCAAAGTCCTGTAGATGCGTCCTTCTATGGTGGTGGTTGGATCTTTGGGTAGTTGCTTGTAGTCTCCTTTCTCCAGAACTTCTTGGATCTTTTTGTCGTAAGTCTCGACATCCATGATCACCGTTGCGTTTCCTTTGTCGGCCGGTAGAATCTTGATTGATTTGTCAGCCTGTAGATTCTTGATTGCCCGTTGTTCTTGACTGGTGATGTTTGTCTTTTGTTGCTTCTTTCTGTCCAACGTTGTTCTTACTTTATGGCGAAACTCATCAGCTTCGGGTTGAGGTAGACTAACGGTTTCTATTGCCGCAATAATTTCCAGTGTCGGTGTCTGTGCCGGTGCAATGGCGAACTTAAGTCCCTTACTGAGTACCAATTCTTCGTTGGTGCTCAGAGTCCTTTTGGAGATGTTCACTATAGTGCTTGGTGTTGTTGAGTCTGTTCTATCTTGAGTACGTGTCTGTAGTTTCTTAAGTTTTTCTCGGTGAGTTGATTTTATCTTCTGTCGTTCTCTGTTGCACGTACTGTCAATTTTACTCAGTATCGGTTCGTAGTCTTCCTCCCATGTGTGTCGTCTAATTTCGTCAAAACGGTCCTCCATGTCGGCGTTGAATTTGGCTTTTCTCCATCGATGGTAACTGATTTGGGATCGGATTAGTGCTTGGCTGGTCCTCTCTAAGATCTTCTTCGTTCTCACTCCCGGAAAGTTGACTTTTAGGCGGAAACCAACCGGAATGACACCACTGTCGCGCGCCTCGCACAAGAATGAAATGTGTTCTTCTTCCTTTATCACTTTAAGTTTGGTCTTCTCGTAGCCTCTGAATAGATTGTTGATTCCGTGTCCGTACCGTTCTTCAACTCTTTGTTTGAAACTCGTAGACAATGATTGTGTAGAAATAAAATTTCGGACTTCCATTGTCTTTATTTATTTTAAAACACGACGTTTCGGTTAGTAAGTATCTCTAACCGTTATCAAGTGTAAACTAAACAATCTAGTCTCTAGGCTACTACTTATACTACTTGGTGTGCAGTCAGGTGTGACGGCCCGCCCCCTTTTTAATCCTAAGACGCCTGTTTTCCTTAAAGAGTGGTTTCCATATGTTTGGTATGTCCGTGCTTGGTTGACTGATATAAAGAATAAAGAAGTTTTCAGTCAACCAAGCACGGACATACCAAACATATGGAAACCACTCCTTAAGGAAAACAGGCGTCTTAGGATTAAAAAGGGGGCGGGCCGTCACACCTGACTGCACACCAAGTAGTATAAGTAGTAGCCTAGAGACTAGATTGTTTAGTTTACACTTGATAACGGTTAGAGATACTTACTAACCGAAACGTCGTGATTTAAAATAAATAAAGACAATGGAAGTCCGAAATTTTATTTCTACACAATCATTGTCTACGAGTTTCAAACAAAGAGTTGAAGAACGGTACGGACCCGGAATCAACAATCTATTCAGAGGCTACGAGAAGACCAAACTTAAAGTGATAAAGGAAGAAGAACACATTTCATTCTTGTGCGAGGCGCGCGACAGTGGTGTCATTCCGGTTGGTTTCCGCCTAAAAGCCAACTTTCCGGGAGTGAGAACGAAGAAGATCTTAGAGAGGACCAGCCAAGCACTAATCCGATCCCAAATCAGTTACCATCGATGGAGAAAAGCCAAATTCAACGACGACATGGAGGACCGTTTTGACGAAATTAGACGACACACATGGGAGGAAGACTACGAACCGATACTGAGTAAAATTGACAGTACGTGCAACAGAGAACGACAGAAGATAAGATCAACTCACCGAGAAAAACTTAAGAAACTACAGACACGTACTCTAGATAGAACAGACTCAACAACACCAAGCACTATAGTGAACATCTCCAAAAGGACTCTGAGCACCAACGAAGAATTGGTACTCAGTAAGGGACTTAAGTTCGCCATTGCACCGGCACAGACACCGACACTGGAAATTGAAACCGTTAGTCTACCTCAACCCGAAGCTGATGAGTTTCGCCATAAAGTAAGAACAACGTTGGACAGAAAGAAGCAACAAAAGACAAACATCACCAGTCAAGAACAACGGGCAATCAAGAACCTACAGGCTGACAAATCAATCAAGATTCTACAGACCGACAAAGGAAACGCAACGGTGATCATGGATGTCGAAACTTACGACAAAAAGAACCAAGAAGTTCTGGAGAAAGGAGACTACAAGCAACTACCCAAAGGTCCAACCACCACCATAGAAGGACGCATCTACAGGACTTTGAAAAAGTATGCTGAAAATATCCCGGACGCTGTTAGATCCCGCCTGACTCCACACCACAGTAAGGCACCACATTTTTATGGATTACCAAAGATCCATAAGAAGGATATACCACTTCGACCAATTACCAGCTCCAGGGACTCACCGACCAGCACTTTGTCGAGGTTTTTGTTGGACATAATTCAACCACTACAGGGTAAGTCCGAATCTTTTGTCAAAACCTCGGAACATTTTGTGGAGGTTTTAAAAGGTACCGAATTAGATCCCGGCGATAGATTTGTAAGTTTTGATGTAGAAAGTCTCTACACCAACGTGCCTATAAATGAGTCACTCAGTATCATTAAAAACAAATTACAAACTGATGATACACTTCACGAGAGAACAACGCTATCGGTGGAGGGGGTGATGGATCTTTTGGAGCTCTGTCTCCGTAACTCTTACTTTCAAGTGAAAGATAAGTTTTACGCGCAAAATGATGGACCCCCAATGGGTTCATCTCTTTCGCCAGTGGTAGCAAACATCTACATGGAGTGGTTCGAGGGCCATGCGATCAACACAGCAAGAGTCAAACCAAAACTATGGCTACGATACATGGATGACACATTTATTATATGGCCGGAAAATGATGACGAACTACAAAATTTTCTACACCATTTAAACGGTATTCGACCAACAATCAAGTGCACCATGGAAATTGAAAAAGATTTGGCCTTACCTTTTTTGGATGTTCTTGTCAAACGATTAGACAGAAACATTCAAACCACTGTATATAGGAAACCTACACAAACGGGACAGTACCTAAATTTTAAGTCTAATCATTCTGTTGCAACAAAACAAGGAGTTATAAGAAGTTTGTATTTAAGAGCCGTAAATATTTGTAGTAATAATGAAGAATTAACCACAGAAATTAACAACATTAAAAAGGACTTACAACAGAATGGTTATTCCGAGAAATTAATAAACTCAACGATATTTAAAATTAAAAACAAACTAAATGTACCAAATTCTCAAAATAATAATCCGTTAGGTGTTATTAACATTCCATATGTTCAAGGGATTTCAGAAAACATAAGACGAATAGCTAAACACTATAATATAAAAACAGTATTTTCTTCGGGAAATACGATAAGAAGTTTTGTAACTAAAACAAAACCAGACAATCCCTCAAATAATAAGGAATGTATTTACCAAATCCCGTGTGAGTGTGGTAAATCATATGTAGGTGAAACGAAACGCCCTCTTCAAGTTAGAGTAAATGAACATCTAAAAAGTACCCAATTAGGGGATATTGAAAAATCCGGTTTAGCAGATCATGCATGGTCAAATGATCACAGGATTCAGTGGTCAGAAGCTAAAGTTTTACATAAGGAGTCGCATTGGCGAAAACGAAAGTTTATTGAAGCTGCGTTTATAATGCAGAATAAAGAAGTTTTCAGTCAACCAAGCACGGACATACCAAACATATGGAAACCACTCCTTAAGGAAAACAGGCGTCTTAGGATTAAAAAGGGGGCGGGCCGTCACACCTGACTGCACACCAAGTAATATAAGTAGTAGCCTAGAGACTAGATTGTTTAGTTTACACTTGATAACGGTTAGAGATACTTACTAACCGAAACGTCGTGTTTTAAAATAAATAAAGACAATGGAAGTCCGAAATTTTATTTCCTTACAAACTCATTATATGCCAAAGGTAGAGCTCCCTTTTAAGACATCCAATAACCTTTTTTCTTTTACTATTCTTTTTTCCAGTTCTATACTGTCTGTTCCTGTCTTATCAAATGTGACACTCAAGTATAGATACACATAAAGATTTTGTTTTGTCATTGTCTAGTTCTCTCGCTTGATTTGTTTCCAAGACATAAACTGTGTCTTTTCCACGTTCACTGTTATCCCCACTTTACGGATTCTTCCATTTACTTTCTCATCATATACTCCATGTCTTCTTTATTATTAGCTACAATTACTTGGTCGTCAGCAAACTGTAGTATGTATATGGTAAATCGGTCATTAAGTTGTATTCCCATGCCGTGTACTTTACGTTTCCAGTTTTTTAGAGCTTCTGCGATATATATTTTAAAAAGTGTTGGAGGAGAGCCTTTCGTTACCAGGAATTCTTTTGAAAGTCGATTTCCAATATTAATTTAAAATTTTGAGCCCTTGTATAGTTTTTTTTATCGCTTTTATGTATATATCATTGATATAAGTTTGCTTTAATACTGTCCATAATTTTTGTACTGGAACGGTATCATATGCTTTTTGTAGGTCCACAAAGGTAACATAAGTCTCTATATTTCTGGCACTCTTCGTCCATTGATATCAATATAAGAATATTTTACGTGTCGATGACGATACGGTGCCGGTACGTATAACATAACTTGCGTTAACTGCTAATCACAGTGACTTTGTTTTACGGTAACAATATAGTATATAATATATAATATGGTTAACACAAGAATAACTTAACAATACTGTTCATTCTGTGCACGACAAATTTAATTAATTTCTAAGATAACATTTATTCCAGGTATAAGAATCGTTCCCGAATTTGACGCCCCTGCACATGTGGGAGAAGGATGGCAAAATATGGGGGTGCTGACGTGTTTTAACCAGCATCCATGGACCACATATTGTGCTGAACCTCCCTGTGGACAGTTTGATCCATCTGTTGATAAGCTTTACGACTATCTTGAAGGTAAACAATGTTTCTTAATATCTTAAAAATACCTGTTTTTATATATTTAGTGTGAGACTCTTAAAGTATAGCATGTCAAGTTTTCTATTGTTTTATCTTAAAGTAAGTTGCTTTGTGATTTTTATTTAGTTATGAGTGTATATGGGGCAAACTTATTTCTTTTAGCTATTTACAGCGACATGTTTGACCAATTCGATCCAGAAATATTTCATTTTGGCGGTGATGAAGTAAACATAAATTGTTGGAATATCTCAACAAATTTGACAAGTTGGATGACTAAAAAAGGTTGGCAATTGGATAAAAATAGCTTTATTAATAACGTTTGGGGATACTTTCAAACTAATGCCCGGCAAAGATTGGTAAAAGCAACAGGTAAGTGAAAAATAATAATTAATGTAGATTATGCATTTAACAACCTCGAGAATATTTACTCTCATTTAAGCATGAGAGTACTCATAAATATCGGCCTTGTCCACTTTTTTAATATTATCTTTATTTTCCTACATCCGTAGAAGACAAAGAAACACTTGGCAATACCACATTGTTTAAACCAAGCATAATGATGGTCAACAAAAGATTTAGAAAATTTATCACCAACTGGGAAGCAGTAAATGAACCGTTAATAAGAATGGATATAACAATAAAAGGAATGAGACTTACGATTTTTGGAATCTATGCGTATAATGACGATGCAAATGTAGCCCTGAAAGACAATTTTTTTGAAGAAATCCACAATGAAATATCAGCAGTAAGTACATCTAGTGAAATTGTAATATTGGGAGATTTAAATAGTAAAACAGGTGACAGAGTAAATGATCTGACAGTTGGCCAATATGGAGAAGATGTTGTTAATGACAATGGAAACCGGCTAATCACAGTATGTGAGCAATTAGACCTAAAAATCCAAAAACGTTTTTTCCAACATAAGAAAATACACAAATATACCTGGACCAAACCCTCACAAAACCTGAAATCCGTCATTGATTATCTGATATACAAAAAACAAAACTAAAAATTCAAGATGTCATAACAAAGCGTGGATCAACATGCGGAAGTGATCACTATTTTCTGGAGACCAAAATTCTCTTTCCTTATCAAGGCCGAGCCTGCATTAACAAAATCTTGATGATACAGTGAATGAGGAAATTGATCACTGTCAATATAATCTACTAAGCCTAGAACATGACAGCGTAAAAACTTATACAAAAAGAGACTGAACGAAAAACTTAATTCAAGTTCAGGTAAAACCCCAGATGAGGAATACGAATGTATCACATTAAGCATCCACCAAGCTGCAAAAGAAGCACTAGGATTAGTGGACGAAACTCCTAAAGGAACAAAACCATACTGGTGGGATGCTGAGATTGAAAGTGAAATAGAGAAAAAAAGGAAATTATATCACACCTACTTATCCCAAAAGACAGATAGAAGCAGAGAAGAATACAAAATCGCGCAATCAAATGTGAGAAGAATGATCAGTGATAAGAAAAATCATGGATGCAAAAGTGCCAGAAAATAGATACTTACTTAGGAGGTAGGAGAAGTACCGAAAGCTGGAAAACTATAAGATCGATCAAAAAAGAAACATGCAGAGATATTATTTCACCAATACTAGACAAAGAATGGGATGAACATTTTAAAAACTTTTAACTGAAGATAGAGCAGAATTCAAGGAAGACGAAAGAGACAATATCATTAGAACGATGGGATCTCCAGTACCCCTCACAATATCTGATGTCAAAAACGTGTGCACAACCTTTAAAAGCGGTAAGTCTGCCGGACCCTGAAATACCCCAGCTGAACTTATTAAATATGGCACTGAAGAACTGTTTTGGAGATGACGGAATCTTTTCCAAAAATATTTAAATGCTGCAGTACCAACTGAGTGGAAAACGTCATACATATCCACAATACACAAAAAAGGAAGGAAAGATATATGTGACAATTATAGAGGTATATCTGTAACTAGTACGCTAAGCAGAATATATGGCAAAATAATAAGAAATAAAGTGGAGAGCGAATATAAAGATATGGAGGCAGAAGAACAAGCTGGTTTCAGGGCGGGTAGATCGACTTCAGATCATCTCTTTTTTATAACCCAAGTTATTGAAAAGGAAATGGCATACGGACAAGAACTGCATCTGCTTTACGTAGATTTGCAGAAGGCATACCACTAAATCTACTTTGGAAAGCGTTGGTAAAGGCAAACATAAGCGTACAACTAATTAAGGCCATCAAAGAGTTATACCGCAATAGTAAGGCAAAAGTTAAAATAAAAGCAAAACTTACCAAAGGCTTTCAAGTAAATAAAGTTCTTAAACAAGGTTGCTGTATCTCGCCTACGCTCTTCAAGATATATGGAACAGGTCCTTAAAGTCTGGAAGAGAAAATGCCAAAACCTGGGAATTCCGTTGGATGAAACCACTTTGTTTCGCCGATGATCAGATAGTGGTGGCTCAGGATTATGACGACTACGAATATATGACACGAAAACTAATAGAAGAGTACAATAAGTGGGGACTAGAGGTTAATATCAATAAGACAGAGTATATCTGTATTGGAAAAACGAAACAGGATCTAATCTTAAATACTGGGCAGCGAATTCAGTCCTGTGATGAGTATAAATACTTAAGTCTAAAAATTACAGCTGACGGAACACTAGACAAAGCTATAAAAGATAGAAACGTAAAGGAAGAAAAGCAATAACTTTATTAAATGGAATAATTTGGGACCAAAGTATATCAAAACATAACAAAAAGCTTATATATAACACCATTGTAAAAATTATTATTACATACGGCTCAGAAGTATGGCCAATCAAAGATAAAACAGAAAAAATGCTTTCCGCTACGGAGATGGACTATTGGAGAAGAGCAGCAGGGAAATCAAAAAGAAAAAGAGTTACAAATCAAAGAATAAGAGAAATTATGACAGTGGGTGAACGTACTCTAGTGCATGATTTAAGAACAAAACAACTTGTGTGGTACGGACATGTACAAAGAATGGATGATGGAAGACTACCTAAACAAATATTACAATGGAAACCGATTGGCCGAAGAAAACGAGGAAGACCGAGGAGAAGCTGGAGAGAAGGAATAGATAGTGAAATAAGAATAAGAGGCCTAGATGATGAATTATGGGCAAACAGAAACGAGTGGAGATTGGGTATCGGAAGACGTAGAACGTTGTGAAACCGATAAATATATATGCAAATATATACTATATATATATATATATATATAATGATTAACTAAATGATTTGTTTAGCATCTTTTCACGCCCGCTGAAATTTCGGGCTTAAGAGAAGCGTTTCGTCAACTCAATGATAATGTTAAAAAACTGGTAAATCGTACTTTCTGTCCTGCCAAAGACTTTCTTATCAAGAATAAGTTAAGAAATGAAAAAGCTGAAATATATAGTTTAATACATAAAGACACAGTACCCTTTTGACTTTGTAAGTTTTAAATTGTTTAACTTTTTTCAATTTTATAAATTGGGCTTTGTACACTCTCCGCAACTATCGGCACAACAAAAGTGATACGTGATTGATGATATGTATTTCTTACATTGCATGATTAACACTATTACACTGATTTATCACGTTTTTGTATGTTTTTGTTTATTTATAATATAGTGTTAGCTCCCGCTAAATTTCGCGGTTGTTTTTAAATTTTAAAACCACACAATTGGATGAAGGACAGAGTACATTTTTCGCGCATTTGACATGCGCACCAAGAATCAGAGAGATCCTTTCTACCGTCTCGAGAAAAATGGCGTGTTAATTAATTTCTACACATGAAAGTGCTCGATTTTGGTGTACTGAAGCATAGAACTGGAAATTTCAGCCCTTCACCTACGTGGTGCCATCAATAGATCCTTAGAGGGGCCCCTGGAACGTGGAGAAATTGGCCGCAAACTGGTGAGTAGTTTGTTTCTGATTTCCGTTGTGTGGGTACCAGCAATTAACCTATGGACCTTTAATTATTTCGTGATTTCGTATCAATATATTTATGTTTGTTCGCGCTTTCATTTAATAAAGTATATACAGTCCATTGCAGTTATCGTTTTTCTAACTGCGGGCAATCATAAAGTGGTCCTCCTATCTTAGGGCAGCCATTTTCACATTTTCGCCGCGACCACACGGCCTTGAATTTTGCCAATCGTATTGAACCGTAGATTTTCTTTCGACCTTCGGTTTTCGGCGCAATTCACCTGTTTTCGGTCCGCTGCTATGGTAACGCAGGGTTTACCGCGTCTTCATTTCAGTAAACAAAAATCGAGAATCAATCAAAACAAACAAACAACATTTCTATGATTAGATTTGTTCCATACCATTTCGATATTAAAACATTTTTCATCAATTGCGATAAATTAGTGCATATTTTCGACAATTCGTCATTTTTCTATTTCAGAAGCATTAATTTAGCGTTAATTGTATATTTACCGACAATTTCGTCATTTCAAAGGTAAAATCATGTCTATCAAAAAAGCCGTGCAAAAACGCAAGGGTTTTTTATCTGCGATCACCGCTTCGATTTGAATTATGAACGTATTAAGTTCTTCATAAGTCAGAGTCTGATTTCCCACGACTCGAGTCAAATGGGTTTTTGTAGACTTTATGTTGGATTCATAAATTCCACCGAAATGTGGACTGGCACTTGGCATAAAGTGCCAACGAATACCTTGCGCTGTCGCTGCGTCCGTGAAGATTTGCTTTAAGTAGTTCCAACCCCCCTGGAAATTTCCACCATTGTCAGAAAATATATCGCTCACGTGACCTCTACGTGCGATCAGACGCCGCAGCGCGGCCAGAAACGCTTCCGTCGTGAGTTCAGATAAGAGCTCCAGGTGAACCGCGTGAACCACCACGTCAATGGCGAGCATAATGTAAGCTTTATAACAGCGCGCCTTACGAAGTCGCCCTAAGGTCACTGAGAAAGGACCGCAAAAATCTATCCCAATTTTTGAAAAAACCGGCGCTTGGCGCACTCGATAAACGGGCAGATCCGCCATTGGAGGCTGATAAGCAACGGGCTTTGTTTTCCAACATGGCAAACATTTCGTAAGTATGTTTCGAATAACTTTTCGTGCGGATAATATCCAAAAGTTCTGCGCGATTATGCAATGCGTGGTTTGTATACCACAATGTAAATTTACCGTGTGAACATGAAAAATCAAGAGTTCTGTCAATCGGCATTTACTAGGCAAAAGCAAAGGAAATTTTTTATCATATTCCAATTCCGAGTGGCATAGCCTGCCTCCGATTCGCAAATAACCGTGAGGGTCTATGAAAGGTTTGAGTTTTTTAAACCATTTCGGCAACTGTTCTTGGTTCGTCAATTTTAAAATTTCCATTTCAAAATAGACCGACTGTACATGTTTGGTAATAAAAAGTAACGCGGTCCTATATTCTACCAAAGTGATATATTTATAGCGAGGAATTTCAATTTTTTGTATCCTATCTCGAATTCGTAAAAGATAAGCGACAATCCTTTGTAATTTTAACAATGAACTATATTTTTCTAAAAGGTCATTTATCAAAGGAGAATTAAAATTTTGAATCGCAAAAAATATTTGGTTTTTTGCCTCTATCAAAACAAGGTCCGATTCATCCAGTGGGGATGAAATTGAAAAATCCAATTGTTCTTGGGATGAACAAAGAAAGGAAGGGCCCTGCCACCATAGGGTGCAACTCAATAGGTCGGAGGCGAACATCCCTCTGGTACCGCAGTCCGCAGGGTTGTTGGTACCGCTAATGTGAAACCAGTTTTGCGGGGGGACCTTTTCCTGTACAAATGAGACCCTATTGGCCACGTAACTTTTCCAGGAGTGGGGGGATTTTTGTAACCATTGTAAAGCTACCGCACTATCGGTAAAACAAAAAATGTCGCTAAATTGAAATTTCCGTGATAAATTGTTAACTGTAAAATCTATCAATTTGGCAAGTAGAACCATAGAACAAAGTTCTAAACGCGGGATGCTTACAGTTTTAAGTGGCGCAACTTTGCTTTTGCTGCATAATAAATAAATTTTTATTGTATTGTCATGATACGAGACTCGTACGTATATAACAGCGCAATAAGCTTTTTCGGAGCTATCGCAAAATCCGATCAACTGAACCGATGTTGATTCGCGAATATCAATATGACGTAATATTTTAAGGTCCCGTAGCAAATTTAATTCCGATTGAAACTTTCTCCATTTTGCGGCTATTTCTTCGGGAACCTTTTGATCCCAAGAAAGTTTTAAAAGCCACAAATGTTGGATAAGTATTTTTGCCCAAATCGTAAGCGGAGTTAAAAAACCAATGGGGTCGAAACATCGCACTAGATTTGAAAGCATTATTCGCTTGGTGCAACTTTGATCCTTGATATGATCAAACTGGTAAAAAAATGCGTCAGAGGGAGGGTTCCAACGTAAGCCAAGAATTTTTAACGTATTCCGGCTATCCTCATCGAAGCAAAGGGCGTCGGTTTGGATATGAGACTCTGGTAAGTCTGAAAGTATGTCGGGGTGATTGCTGGCCCATTTTCTTACTTCAAAGCCAGCTCGAGAAAGTAAAGAAATTATTTGATTTTTCATCAAAATTAGGGTGTCCAGTGAATCACTAGTTCCCAAGATATCATCTATATAGGAGGAATGAAGAATGAGCTCGGTTGCCAGGGGCAGATCCGAGTGATCGGTTGCTAACTGCTGCATGGTGCGCAACGCAAGGTAGGGCGAACAAGTGACGCCAAAAACAACAACATTTATTTCATAGTCTGAAATGGGATCTGAGGGATTAAAACGCCAAAGAATCCTTTGAAATTTTCTATCCTCTGGGCGCACTTCTATCATCCTGTACATAGCCCGTATGTCGGTAACAAAGATGTATTTTCCAAAGCGAAAATCGAGAAGCAATTTTACAATATCATTTTGTAATTTGGGCCCCGTGTAGAGCGCATTATTCAAACTGACATGTCGCGGTGATGCGCATGCGCTAGCGTCGTAAACAATTCGTGCGGGAATTGTCGTGGACTCTTTTTTGCAGATTGCAAAATGAGGGATGTAGTAATAATTATTCATTTCTTTAAGTAGGGGGGGAGCCACAGCGGTCATATGTTTATTTTCCAAATAATCGCGCATAATATCCGAATAAACAGTGTACGAACTTTGGTTTTGTATTAGGCGTCGCTCCAAGGAATAAAATCTTTTTAATGCCATAGATCTAGAATCGCCAAAATCAGGGGAATTGATTTTAAATGGTAAGCCAACCATAAAACGCCCTTGGGGCGTAATTTTAGTAGTTTCTGAGAAAAACTTATCACAGTATTTTTCTTCGGGGCTCAGACACTGCACCTCTGGCACCTTTTCGATCTCCCAAAATTTTTGAAGAGTAATATCTAACTCTAGGTTAGCGGAATTGGTAAAAAATGTTTTTATTTGGCTATTTAAACCCGAACATGATAAAGTCTTTCCCAAAACCGTGTAGCCGAAATAAGTATTGACAAAAACAGGTTGATTCTGACCGAAAGAAATGATACCATCCCTTAAAATGTAGGGTACAATATCGTTACCCAAAAGCACCTGAACGAACCCAGGCTTAATAAAATTAGGGTCCGAAAGTTGAATATTTTTTAGTTGCGATATCTCTTTCAAGCCTAAATTGCATGGGGGTAATTTGTCGCATATTTTATCAATAATTATGGCATTGGAACTAAAAGTTTCGGAAGAATCGTAAAGCGAACCAATAGTAAGTTGTATCCCCGATTTTGCAGATATGGTCATCCTGTCTAGACCATGCAAAGATATGGCAACATTGTATTTATGCAATCCTAATTTATTAGCACAAGATTTAGTAATAAATGTATTTTGCGCCCCTGTATCGAGAATGGCGCGAAAAGTTTGCCAGTTATGAAATGCGTCTTTTATTTGTATTAAAACTGTTCCCAACATTGTTTCCTGGTCATTCAACATCATTCCTACCTGAGTTTTCTGACCTCCAGAAGGTCCCGCAGTTACAGTGGGAGTCCCAGAGGAAGACTGAAAGTCTACGTGATCAGGCAAGGGGGTAGCAGCCCCTGAGGAGGGGAAATGAAGGAGACTGTGATGCGCTGTAGGCTGTGGGCAATATTGGCAACGTTTCGACGAAAGGCACGCATAAACCCCGTGTCCTGAGTTTAGGCAGTTGATGCACGCATGTTTTGACTTATTGAAAGCGAATCTTTCAGAGGGCGATTTATTCAAAAACTCATGACAGCGATATGTTATGTGTTTTTGATTGCAAAAAATGCACTGGGATTGTCCTTGGGGACGTTTTTGCTGGTGAAACACCTTTTTTGGCTTTCCAACGAAGCTGTTGCCGCCCCTAGGGGGGTTCGGTGACGCTTTTTCGTGCGGTTTAATGCTAGAATCGATGGCGATTCCGGTAGCACATTCGAGCGCCGTACAACGTGTTAAAAGGAAATCCCTGACATCCTCATATTTCGGTATGTCGGTATTTCCTTGTGTTTGCTCATAGGCGAGGCGTGTGTTAGGGGGTAACCGATCCAATATCATGTAACCAAGTATAAAATTCCAGTTGTCTGGATTTAGCTTCATAACTTTTAAAGCCGCGGTGTGCTTAGTAAAAGTGTCCACTAAATTCCGTAGCGCTTGCGCATTTTCACTTTTGATGTGTGGCGAACTCTCGATAGCTCTCCAGTGATTGAAAGCACGCAAACGGGGATTATGAAAACGTTCGACGAGCATAGTATAAACCATTAAATAATTTTCGTTTAAAATAGGGATATCCACGATTAGCTCTTTTGGAGACCCCTCTAGGCAAGACAGCAACAAATTAAATTTTTGCAAATTGCAAATCGAGCGATTATTATGAACCGACGTATTAAAACTTTGTAAAAAAGTCGGAAATGTGGCAATATCGCCAGAAAAGACCGGTAGCTTGAATTTCGGCAAAAAGGCATCGCTCTGCATTGCTCCAGCACCCGCTAATGTGCCTTGGGGCATAAAAGTACTATTAAAAACGTTAGCCGGGTCTTCCAAAGGAGCCTCAAATAAATCATAAAAGATTGTCTCAATTTTCTGTACCTGTTCAAAGGTAGAGGTTTGCAATTGGTTTTCGACATCCAAGCAAGTCTGATCCTCCGCTATTAAAGCTAAGAGTGTGTTGTGATGTTTTTCAAAATCTTTGAGGACTTTTCTCAAGTTTCTGAAACTAACTTTGAATGAGTTTTTACTTCCAGAATCAAGGTGGGCCTCGGTAGCCAATTTTGAAATAGAATTTAATTGATTTATTGCTGTCTGCCTAAGAGCTTTTGCTCTGGCGATTTTGGTATCCGTATTTACGGTCGGCATGATTTTTTATTGCAAATGCAAGATTTCCCTCGTAAAAAAATAATAAAACTTCCTTACTTGAAGTAACTGTTTGAGCAAAAAATGTTACAATGGTGTAACACCGAAGCTTTTTTTTTACAAAATAATTTTTGAGGAGAGGAGATTTGAAGTACAAGGTGTACTCAAAATACCTTTACACTTAAAATAGTTTATTTGTAAGTGCAAAATCCAATTTGATACTCCGACAATAATTAAAGCAAAAAGTTGTCGTCAAGCCAACTTCTTTTTTTGTATTTAAAAACGTCGTCGCAAGGACAATGTTCGCGCGATAAACGAATTTATATTCAATGCAAAGCAGCAAACTAGCCGATTTATTTTGAAGGTCATTTATTTAAATATAATTTAATCTTAATATTTAATTAACCCCACAAATTAAAATACCACCAAAGCTACGTTTTACCCTTAAGGAAAGGCTATGCTTGGCGCAAAAAAGGAGCTATAGGTAGTATTTTACCAGATATAGGCTTTGCACATGAAAATAAAAAACCACATTAAGAGGGCTAACTTCACCCCAATGCGTCTTATAAAAAAAAAAGAGTCCTGTCCCCGAGATCCGGCTCGAAGGACCAATGAAACGGGCCGAGTGTGCAATAGCTTCTTCGCTAGGAGCTATGGAGCTACCACTCAATCGGACACCTAGTGTAAACAATAGGGAACGCGGGAACGACAGAAGCGTAATTTCAGCTGACGCAGTGAGGTGGGCGAACAACCCTTAATGGGTATGAAAAGGAGAGAAAAGGAGCTAAAAAGGAGTTATGTTTGAAAAAAAATGACTTACCTCGATGTTGTTTTCTTACAAAGGAAGGGTACCATGGGAATGGAGTAATCCTATGATGGTGTCTTCTTTCGGCGTTGTTAACTCTTTTTTTTTAGGTTTTATAGGGGGTATGGTTTTTACCGCACTAATACATCTTTAATGCACTGTTGTTTGTTTGTTGTTTTGTTTTGCGCGCGCGCGGCTTAACGATTTTGAGTTTTGTTTAATGAGGTTTAGTCACTAATTAATTCGGCAAGGGCCGTTTAGTTTGACACTAATTAATTTGGCAAGGGCCGTAGATTGATGCCACAGGGCGGCTATGATCAACCTTTCTTTTCGTATGCGTCTGGCAGGGACAGACAATTGAAGCACACTACTTGTTGTTTCGACGTTTTCCTGCTCTCGATGTTGCTGACTCCACATGTAGGTATTTTAAATGGGTCAGTTTAAAGGAAATAGGAAAACGGAATATCATGTGTGGTAAACAAGGACACATCGAAGTCGGTGTGTAATAGAATTGCTCCAGTTTTTTTTATTTTAACATTTTAAAATCAAATAAACAAAAAATATATCTGGTTTTGTGCTCCGAGGTACCGAGTGTTATTTATTTTTAACACCGGGTCGAAATCAGATTTTAAAAAAAATAAATAAATAAAATAAAATAAAAATGCTCTGCAGTTCAAAAACTTAGCTAAGGGCGTGGAAACGAACCATCGTCAATGAATCGAAATTATCTATTGAAATAATTTTGAGGCGTTCATTTCTTTCTTAAAAATTTGGTCGACATTTTTTTTCGACAAACTTTGATTTGAGGCTTCCCCTTACCCCTATTGGCAAAAAAATGTAGTCCAAGGCTTTCTTGCCAATTCCCCTTGGAAGCCTCAGATTAAAATATATAAATAATAATTGGAATAAAAAACTTTATTTAAACGCTTGCCATGTCCGTAAAGTAAACAAAAAACAACATTTTACGAAATGTTCGTTTTTCAAGTTAGAGCCAAGTTAAATAATTTTGGTAAACGCGATCAAAAGTAGTTTATAGACTGAAACCTATTGATCAAAAAACTAAGCGAATTTCTTAAATCCAAAAATGTATTTTTAGTTTTATCCCAAGTCTTACGTTTAAAAGGGTGCGCAGCGTAATACGAAACGCGACGCGACGCACATTTAGTTTTTTTCATTCTACACTCTTGTGACTTTTTGTATTCTTACGTTTGTACTTTTTAGCAGTACCGCATCCAGAAAAATATTGGGGGGTTGAGCCCTCCCCCTGGGGCCCGTGTGTTTAGGATGATTTTGTGAGGTAGTGATTTTTTTGTGCGCCAATAAAATTTATTTAGTTGATATTTTTGAGTTAAGAACATGTTTACTTCTACGCGGAAATGATAATAGTGTCTGGGGCGGCGAATACGAATTTCCTGCTAATCAGTCTACTAAAGACGAAGGTTTCTGCTTACAGAATAACATTTGTGGAAACGGATCGGTAATTCGACGAAATGAAAATCGTGGTCGCGATAGTGGTACGCCAGTACAGTGTCAGTATTCTTACCGAGTGTTATGTGTTTTCACAAACCGCGGCAACGGACGCAAAAGCGAGAAACGAGTTTCAAGTGAGGTATAAACTTGGATGAAACCTTCGATAAATGCATGATGGCACATAATGATGTCATTATGCTGATAGACGACTCGGACGACGAGGAGTTTAAAACGCAAGATGCGATCCTTTCAGAAGCTCGTAAATATTTTTATGCGTGTAAGGGGGTTTACTCTGAAATATTGCCAATTGAGGCCCCATCCTTTTCGGGATCATATGTTCGTCAAAACGAATCTGAAATTCCAAAACCCAAAGAGTTAGGTATTCCCATATTTCGAGGTGATAAAAAATTATGGCCAAGCTTTTTCGATCTTTTTAATAACATTATAGATCAAAATCGTTCGAAAACTTCAATATTTATTTCCATATCTCGAAGATGAGCCTTTAAAATTGATATCAGGGATTAGCATATCTGATCAAAATTATAAAATTGCTTACGACAAATTAATCAATAGATATCAAAACAAGCGAGACCTCGCAAATAATGCTTTAAGCACAATTATGAACTCTACATTAAAAACGAGTCAGCTAAAGAATTGCGTAATTTAATTGACACCTTTTCAGAATCCCTAGAAATTTTAAAATCACTTAGCTTTGACGTTGACAGTTGGGACTTTATTATTTTTTTTCATTTTGCTAGAAAAATTGGATATTCCGACGCGTTCAAATTTCGAAATGAGTCACGCCAATACTAATACCGAAATTCCCACTTTTCAGTCACTTTTTCAATTTCTAGAAAGAAGATGTAAAGTTTTGGAATCACTTCCTTAATCAACAGCACCCAGAAAGGTGCCTACCTATCAAAAATCAAATTCTATGCAAAATCAGTTTGGGCAAAAGCCTACCTATCAAAAATCAAATTCTATGCAAAATCAGTTTGGGCAAAAGCCTACCTATAAATCATCCAATTCGCCTTTTATAGGACTGTCTGGTACCTCAACTAATTCAAGCACGGGATTAAAATGTTTCCGGTGTAATCAAGGTCACGTGCTTTCGTAATGTCAAACATTTCTTCACCTCTCACCTATCGATCGCCTATCTTTCGTCGAGCAGAAAAAATTATGTCTAGCGTGTTTTCATCGCTCGCATGGGGTAGACACGTGCAAATCAAAATATTCATGCAGGACTTGCAATAGTAAAAGGCACCACACTTTAACTCATATCTTAGAAACTAATAGTCTGGAAGCCAAGATACTGGTCCTGTCATTCACACACCACCTGTCAATAATCTTCATGTGTCATCAAATACCTCAGGACCTTCAGGTACCTTTCTTTTATGCACCGCCATAATAGATGTTATGGACGGTCGCGGAAATTTTCAACCTGTAAGGGCACTGCTTGAGTCTGGATCACAGACAGGATTCATCAGTGAAAAGTGTATTCATCGTCTTAATCTTCCTAGGCGAAGTTACACCACTGAAATATTCGGATTAAATCAAATGTCTTCTCTTACTTCCAAAGGGCTCGTTCAATGTCACATTAAGCCACAAGGACACGTCAATCCTTTACTTAATTTCGAAGCAAGTTGTTCCACAACTAGGTTCCAATATGCCTACATTCACTTTGAACGATAATCAGTGGAAACACTTGGAAAACCTTAAACTTGCCGACCCATCTTATTTCAAATCTAGACCTGTGGACCTAGTTATTGGTTGCGAGCTATTCGCACAGATATTCAAGGAGGGCAGGGTTCTTGGACAAATAGGGAACCTTCAGCCCTTGAAACCATCTTTGGCTGGGTCGTCATGGGAAAAGTTGACGAAGTAGGTAATCTTACGGAACGAACCAGTTGTTTTTTAACGAGTCATTCATCTCCGTTAGAGGTCATTATCCCTAGGTTTTGGGAAATCGATTATTTGCCTAAAAAACAAATCTTATCAAAGGAAGAAAAACAAGCGGAATCAATATTTACTGCGAGTGTCGTACGACAACCGAGCGGTAGATTCATGGTAGATCTTCCGTTTAAAGATACAATAAACCCTGACCTAGGAAATACTTATCCGCAAGCTTATCGTTGATTTTTACTTCTAGAAAATAGATTACTCAAAAATCCTGATCTGTACACTGCCTATTTAAGTTTCATGCAAGACTATATCGATTCTAATCACATGAGTCTAGTTTTATCTAGTCAACCAAAAGTCGACGTATCCTGTTTTTTGGCACATCATTGCGTACTAAAGCCGGAAAGCTTAAGTACAAAATTAAGGGTAGTCTGGGATTGTTCGGCAGTCACCCCAAAGAATATTAGTCTCAATGACACGTTGTTATCTGGACCGAAACTTCAAAAAGATATTGCTTCTTTACTCCGTACGTTTCGTCTTAATCCTATTGCCTACATTGCTGATATCAAACAGATGTTCCGTCAAGTCCTTATTAATCCTTATCACCGTCCTTATCAAAAGATATTGTGGAGGTTTTCTCCACAGGACCCACTTTCAGTGTGGGAACTTTCTACTGTCACTTTTGGCATGACATGCTCACCTTTTCTAGCCATGCGTACATTAAATGAGCTGGCAGAGAGAGAAAAGGAACGTTTTCCTATGATTAGTAGTGTTCAAAGAACGTCAATTTACATCGACGATATCTTGGGAACTAGCCCTTCGCTTTCTAAAGCCCTTTTCCTTCAGACGGAACTCAATGATTTGTTGAAGTCGGGAGGATTTGAACTTAAAAAATGGGCAAGCAATTGTCCTGAGTTATTGGCAACATTGCCAGAATTCGATCGTCAAATGCCTCTCTCTTTTTACAAGGAGGAACAACACTTTATCAAAGTTTTAGGACTTCAATGGCATCCAAAAAACGACATTTTTTCTTATCAAGGTCTGTTGCAATGCGATAATTGACGTTAACTTCTTAGATCAGCTTCTTATCAAATATTCACCTATATCAAAAATTCAACGTATCATTTGTTATGTCCTTCGAATAGTTAACCTTTTTCAAAACCATTCCTATCAAAAACCCACTAATCCACTGGACCAAAAAATTATTTTTGAAAATATTGTTTTTCCTACCACAGGTGAGATGCACCTTATCAAACGCGTTCAAGGTTCTTGCTTTTCTGAGCTTTTTTCCGCGTTATCTAAGGATAAAGCAATACCGAAACCTTTTCGAAAACTTTCACCTTTTCTTGATGAAAATAATATCATTAGAGTCGATGGCAGATTACAAAAATCTGACCTTTTGTCTTATTCTGCAAAACACCCCGTCTTACTTTCGAGTAACCATCGTCTAACTACTCTTCTTATCGAGTCCACTTATCGACAATGCCTTCATCCTGGGTTTAAAACATTACATAATCTGCTTTTACAGCAATTTTGGATATTATCTGCCAGACGGGCAATTCAAAGAACCATATCCAAGTGCTTGCAATGTTTTAGAATCAACCCCAAAACCCTATAGACCGCTTATAATGAGTTCACTTCCCGCTCATCGAATCAATCAACTTAAACCTTTTTCGAGTGTAGCTATCGACTTTTGTGGACCTTTCTTTGTGATTCCTCATCGTTACCGTGGTTGTAAAGCTTTCAAATAGTATGTCTGTGTGTTTGTCTGTACGGCCACACATTGCGTGCATTTGGAATTAACCATGGAACTGTCCACGGAAGGGTTTGTAGGTGCATTCCATCGATTCATTTCCAGACGTGGAAGCGTGACGCAATGCTGGTCAGATCAGGGCAGTAATTTTATAGGGTTTCGTAACCAATTACTTGATTACGCAAGAAGTGCGTCCACTAGACTTTCTATTCGTTGGCATCTGGGACCTCCTCTCAGTCTACATTTCAATGGCCTGGCAGAAGCTGGCGTCAAAAGTTTTAATACTCACTTTGTTCGAGTTGTCGGCGACCAAAAGTTGTCCATCATGGAAATGTCCACCCTTACATGTCGCATAGAAGCTGTACTTAATAGTCGCCCTTTATCTCCTGCCCCTTCAGATCCACACGATCTTCAACCTCTTACCCCTGGGCATTTTTTGACTCTTGAACCCCTTAATTCAGAAATTGCGGAGTCAGATTTGTCCGAGGTTCCCCTAAATCGGCTCTCGCGATGGTAACTAATCCAAAAACTACAAAATTATTTTTGGAAAAGGTGTTCTGTAGAGTATTTGCATACGCTACAACAGCGACACAAGTGGGCTGATTCGTCCCCAAATATCAAATTAAATGATTTGGTTATCATATCGAGTGATCACATCCAATCACCTTTGAAATGGCTAGTCGGTCGGGTTCTCAAATTGCATCCCGGCAGAGACGGTCAAGTGCGTGTAGCGACGGTACGAACGGCTACCGGTGTTTGTGCCTCTTGCCGAATTAAAACTAATTTTCATTTTTCTACCTATTACCGGGTATTACAATAGGTTTTTCTTTATTTTTATTTTTTTTGAATTTTTGTTTGTTTGTTTTGCCTTTTTCAGGTTTTCGTTATCTCTAAATAAACTTACGCTACTTATCTGTTTTTCATTCATTTATATTTATCGGTCGATCATTTTTCTTATATCTATATCTGTCCGGCTGATATTCTAAAATTGTGTGTTTTGGAGGGCAGTTATGTTAGCTCCCGCTAAATTTCGCGGTTGTTTTTACATTTTAAAACCACACAATTGGATGAAGGACAGAGTACATTTTTCCCGCATTTGACATGCGCACCAAGAATCAGAGAGATTCTTTCTACCGCCTCGAGAAAAATGGCGTGTTAATTACTTTCTCCAACTATAACAAATTTCTACACTTGAAAGTACTCGATTTTGGTGTACTGAAGCATAGAACTGGAAACTTCAGCCCTTCAGCTACGTGGTGCCTTCATTAGATCCTAAGAGGGGCCCCTGGAACGTGGACAAATTGGCTGCAAACTGGTGAGTATTTTGTTTCTGATTTCCGTTGTGTGGGTACCAGCAATTAACCTATGGACCTTTAATTATTTCGTGATTTCGTATATCAATATATTTATGTTTGTTCGCGCTTTCATTTAATAAAATATATACAGTCCATTGCAGTTATCGTTTTTCTAACTGCGGGCAATCATATAGTATATTATATACCAAGGATTTTTTAATACTCTTTTATATTTTCAATTATATCAGAAGTATTAATCAATTTATTGAAAACCTAAAGCAATAGTTTTGTTACAAATAACGATAATTATTGCATTATACCTAGTAAGCATTTATTTGTATATATAAGAGATCAATTGATTTTAATCTAACATCAAAGGTTAGTTTAAAAGCCCTTAATATAAATTATATTACAGGCAGAATTTAAGAGCATAAGGGCAAGGAAAAAAATAACAAAAATAAGATAATAAAAAAATTTTACCTAAGGCTGGATTTTAACCAAGCGACGCACTTCTAACTGATGTACCAAATAGGACAGTGGAATTTCCTGATTTTAAGGCAAAAAAAAAGAAGATTATTAACAGGACTTAAAGCAAAATTGTAGAGCGGCGAAAAACGGGTTAGGTTTCTTCTAAGTAAAACGGTAAAACCGGATTCATTTCTTTGAAATATTCAATTTTTTTTAAATGGGTGCTATTATGATGTAAAGCAAAACATACGTAATTTGACACATGAAAATCAATTGTGTGTGTGTGTGTGTCTGTGTGTGTGTATGTGTGTGTGTGTGTGTGTGTCTGTGTGTGTGTGTGTGTGTGTGTGTGTGTGTGTGTCTGTGTGTATTTTTTTTATTTTTTTTTTATTTTTTTCTTATAGCGAAGGAAATACATTTACGTATTCAACAGACTTAGTGTTTCGTCTGGATATGTCGGACTCAAGTTATTAATACCGACTAAAACCTCCGCTTTCCTCTAACCTCTGATCCCCACGGAAACTGCCGTTAGGCATTACTTCATGGGGGGAGGATCTAGCTACTGCTCTTCCTTCTGGTACCTAAGGTCACAACTCCTATTTTTCTTCTAATTGGCGTCATTCGCTCTTCTTCTTTCTATGAAACGCAGTTCGGTTAAGACTTTCGTGGCAAAAAAGTTGGTTGCGTCCCAAGCAGTCTTCGATGACAACATTGCTCCTACTAATGCCTCTGGTTGAATTGTGTGTGTCAGGATTGTCCCCAGTTCGTCGCGCTGTGGGCTAAAACGCGGGCACTTGAAGAAAACGTGTTCTGCATCTTCAGTGGTTCCAGAGCAGGATGGGCACTCCGGAGAATCATCGTGCTTAAAGCGGTGAAGATAAGCCCGAAAGCAGCCGTGACCTGATAGCATCTGTGTTAGATAGTAGTTGACCTCGTCGTGACTCCGGTTCAGCCAAACGTTGATCTTTGGTATAAGACGATGCGTCCACCTACCCTTCACTGTGGCCTCCCACTGGAGCTGCCATCGGCTTATGCTGTTCTGCCGTTCTTCTAGTCAGAGTTCTTCAGCGCTCAGTGTAGTTGACCTCTTCCGTTGATAAAGGGTCCGTCTTTCCTCAGCTAAGACTCTGAGAGGCAGAGTACCGGAAGTGACACACACTGCTTCCTTAGATATTGTACGGAAGGCGCTGGCTACTCTTAGGGCACTTAGTTGATATACTGGTCCAGCTTTCCTCCACAATTCTTGGAACCCTAGTGCGTCTGACCAAATGGATATTCCATATGTGAGCACCGATGTGACCATTAATGATAGGAGTAGTCTTCTGCTCTGCTTTGGTCCGCCGACGTTAGGCATCAATCGTGCTAGGCTAGCTCTCACTGCTGACGCTTTGGCACTCACGTGTTCGACTTGTTGCTTAAAGTTAAGTAGGGCATCAATCATCACTCCCAGATATCGGATATATGGTTGTGACGTGATTTCTTACTCTCCGACTCTTAGCTTGATGGTTTCTATCTTTCTACTGGTGATGAGCACTGCCTCGGCCTTATGCTTGGCTAGTTGCAAGTTCACCGTATTCATCCACTGGTTAATTCGCCTGAAAGTGATATCGAAAGCCAGGTTTATCTCTTTGAGATGCTTCGCGACTATCACTACAGCTACATCATCAGCATATGCTACAAGCTTAACTCCCGCTGGCAATGCTATTCTCAAAAGACCATCATACATGATGTTCCACAGCAGAGGACCTAGAACTGAGCCCTGTGGTACTCCTCCAGTTATTTCGTACTCCTTTCGACCGTTCTTTGTGTCATATTTAAGGACCCTGTTTGTAAAGTAGCTAGCTACAATTCTACGCAGGTAACCTGGTACACATTTTTCTTCAAGAGCCCGCATTATGCAGTCCCAGTTAGCGGAGTTAAAAGCATTCTTAATGTCCAACGTAGCCACCAAGCAATATTTCTTCTTTCCATCCTTCCATCTTGTTCCTGCAATCGCATCCTTGGCTGTATTTACTACCAGGCTGATTGCATCTAGAGTTGACCGTCCTTTCCGAAAACCATACTGGTTGTCTGCTAGGAGTGGATCGATTACTGCCTCTACTCTTTGGTGAATTATACGCTCCAATATCTTGCCCGCCGTGTCCAGCATGCAGAGTGGGCGGTAAGATGACGGTTCTTCCGGTGGCTTTTTTGCTTTAGGAAGCAGTACTAATCGTTGCTGTTTCCAGTTTCGAGGAAAAGTCCCTTGCATGTGTCGTAAACGTCTAGGAATAATGCCGGTGCTGCCTCTATAGCTGTTATCAAGGCAACATTAGGGATTCCGTCCAATCCCGGCGCTTTATTATTCCCTACACGGTTACACGCCTCCATCAGTTCTTCCTGCGTAACAGATGGAATGTCCTCTAGTTCCTCCAGTGCTAACAAGTAGTTGAATTCGCGTTGCTGTGGAAACAGCGCAGTAACGATCTTCTGCAAAAGTTGCGGACAAGTAGGTGTCGGCATTGGCTGCCCATTTAGATGAGTCATGACGACCTTGTATGGCCTTCCCCACGGGTCTCTATCCACCTCGGCGATGAGCTCCTTCCAGCAGCGTCTTTTGCTGTCTTTGATTACTTTGTTTAAATTCCGACGCGATCTTTTGTATTCTGCTACCAGCTCTGCAGAGTTAGGTCGTCGGTAGCCACGCTGGGATATTCTTCTTTTGTTGAGACACACGAAGAACGCTAATGTGATCGTTCCACCAGTGCACCGAAGGTCTTCCATTTATGCCCCTTTTCCGGGACATACTGGCGTCGCAAGCCTGAGTAACTCGCTTCATTAGGTCCTTGGTCTTCATCTCGGCAGTTTCTACGATTATCGGATCACAAACTAAGGCTACTACTAAAGCAGCTGTGTCGAGAGATTTGACTCTCCACCCAACCGCGTTATTTTGCCTGTTGGCTCTTCTGTGGTTCTGGTCAGTTGATATTTCCCATAACAGTGCACTGTGGTCACTGGCTGTCCAGGAGTAGCTTCTTCTAGCTAGGCTGCTGCTGACAAATGTAAGATCCACAATTGGGCTTGCCTCTCCCTTGGTATACGTGGGAGTATCACCGATGTTAAGGAGGACGATGTCTAGTGTGGCCATTGCCTCGAGTAGTGCTTTTCCTCGTGCATTAGTGGTCCTACTTCCCCAGTCTACTGCCCATGAGTTAAAGTCACCAGCTATTGCCACCGGAAAATGACGCCTATCATCCTCGGTTAGCCGATCGAGGAATTCTACAAATTGATCAATAGGGAGACTTGGGGGCGCATAACAACTGTAGAAGCGGATGCCATCTACCCATGCTGCTACAAAACCTGCTTCTCTATTATTGACAACATTCTGGAATGGAAATTTGCCACAGGACCAAACGACAGTGTTGCTGTCCGATTCCCACGTTTGGGTACTCAGTTGTCTATATGGCTCTGCTATCATTACTAAGTCCAGCTCTAGTTCCCGCACGGTCGTCATGAGCAGATCATGCGCAGCTTCACAGTGATTGAGGTTGAGCTGTAGTATCTTCATGTGTGTGTGTGTGTGTGTAATTTGTGTAATAACCAAAAACTTCATAGGAGCTTAAGTTTCTGAGTTATTTACAAAAAACTGTTTTCAGGGCTGATATATCATGGCTTCACTTAAAGTGTGCTAATAGGCTAGCTAGGAAGCTATCAGATCCGTCATGGATCCATTTATTTTACTTGCATACACTGAAATGTAAAAGACTCCTTCGATCAATATTTTAAATGTGCTTTTTCTTGTAAATTTTTTTGAAAAAGTTATTTTTTCAATTTTAGGCTTTTGTACTTCATGCAAGAAATTGGTTGCAAATATGCAGAATTATTGTTAAAATATCCTTCTGGTTCTTAAAAATTTTCTAGGACGTTATATTAAACATTCATATTAAAATGTGTGTTCTGGACCAAAAAAGAGATACAAAAAGTAAAATATTCGCCTGCTATCTCATATTTTCAACATACCTTTTCTTAAATGATCGGCTTGCCCAACCTGACCTAAACCTTTTTCGGTCGCATGCTCGCGACTAACTTTTTACTAGGAAATAATGTAAAATCGAGCCAAGTCATGTTAGGTTAGATTGGATTGGGTTGGATTACGCTGGGTTAGGTTATGTTTGCCTAACTTACGTCTTAGCGCACTACATCCAGATAATTTTACGGAACCGTACTGTCTGAAGTAAATTTTTCTAGTTTTCTTAAAACGGCGAGTTTTTTGCAAAAAAAACTTATTTATAATTTTAGAATTAGGTAGATATTCTCAGCTAATTTTTTGACCGAAACCACTTTTCGATTTTTCTTAATTTTAGCATTTAGCAACTTGTTTTTTCACAAACTTTGGCTTATAACTTTCGCCAAATTAGTTTTACAGAAAAACTATTCGTTTTTTGTTTGTAAGAAAACTTACTAGCTTATATCTTAAAAACGCTCTTAATGTCGCTAGTTTGGATTTATGTCGTCATATAGATTCGTACTCAAATTTGACGCAAACACCTGGTGACTTAAAATCGAGTGATATATCACCGATCGACCGAGGGTAGTCATAAACTTTCTTGATTAATCTCGAATTTTTATAATTTTTTTAATATTTAAAAAAATAACAGTTACTTTTTAAGTTCATGAATACAAAGCTCACTAAAACGACAACTAACTTGCTGTTCTGTTACAAGCACATCATAACCTATATAATTTTTTTGCAAAGTCGATGTGGCAAAGTTACAAGCCAAAGTTTTTGAAAACATGGAAAAACCTGCCATCTTGGATTTTTAACGCCACACCAGCCCTCCTACTCAAGGAGGCAAACACCCGGTGAATAAAAATAATTCCACGGGATACCATAATAGGCCTATCAACTACAACTTAAATTTTTTCAGTGGAAGTAGTTACAGATATATTTAAATTTATTTAGATTAAGGTAATATGTACGTTGTTCGATATCGATAACAACAAAAAGCATTTCACACAGTGATGGATCAAAACGCAAAATGTGTAAACTTAATACATTTTTGTTTTTTTACAATTTAATGGTTTCAATTTAAACAAAAATCATTATTACAAGGATTGACCAATATGTATAGATCCAACATGTTGATTTTTTATGTTAAAAAATTATAGTCAGCGCCTGAAGCCACCTCAAAGTTTAAAATTTGAGATAAATCGGTTTATAATTAATATAAAAGTCCGCCATTATAAATATTTTGTGATTAACAAAAACGTTAAAATGTATTGTCACGAGGACCCTATGTATATATGAGAGTGCTTAAAGTTTCCAAAGTTTTGAAACTTGGCACGAGTATAGGTTTGATGATTCCTAATATTGTTGGGGTGATTTTATCGCGAAAATAATGTTATGCCCGCAGTAAGCAAAACGATAAATGCAATGGACTGTATATATTTTAATTAATGAAAGCGCGAACAAACATAAATATATTGATATGAAATTACGAAATAATTAAAAGGTCCATAGGTTAATTGTGGGTACCACACAACGGAAATCAAATACAAAGCACTCACCAGTTTGCAGCCAATTTCTCCACTTCCAAGGGGCCCCTGTCTGGATCTAATGATGTCACCACGTAGCTGAAGGGCTGAAGTTTCTAGTTCTATGCTTCAGTACACCAAAATCGAGGACTTTCAAGTGTAGAAATTTGAAATAGTTGGAGAAAGTAAATTAACACGCCATTTCTCGAGGCGGTCGAAAAAGGATCTCACTGATTCTTGGTGCGCATGTCCAAAATGCGCGAAAATGCACTCTGTCCGTCGTTCAATTGTGTGGTTTTAAAATTTACAAACACCGCGAAATTTAGCGGGAGCTAACATAACTGCCCTCCAAAACACACAATTTTAGAATATCAGCCGGACAGATATAGATAAAAAAAATGATCGACCGATAAATATAAATGAATGAAAAACAGATAAGTAGCGTAAGTTTATTTAGAGATAACTAAAACCCGAAAAGTCAAAACAAACAAACAAAATTTAAAAAAATAATAAAGAATTACCTCTTGTAATAATTGACTTCAATAGGTAGAAAAAATTAAAATTACTTTTAATTCGGCAAGAGGCACAGTTTTACAACTGGCCGCTTGTAAACACCGGTAACCGTTTGTACCGTCGCAACACGCACCTGACCGTCTCCGCCGAGATGCAGTTCGATGACCCGATCGACCAGCCATTTCAAAGGTGATTGGCTGTGATCACTTGTTATGATAACCAAATCATTTAATTTGATAATTGTGTCGCTGTTGTAGCGTATGCAAATACTCTATAGAATACCGTTTCCAAAAATCATTATGTAGTTTTTGGATTAGTTGCCATCTCGAGAGCCGATTTAGGGGAACCTCGGACAAATCTGACTCCGGAATTTCTGAATTAACCCTTTCGAGACTAACGGGACAATACGTCCCAAGGCAGAATTTATTTAGACTAATGGGAAATGTGATCCCAAATAAACCTGTAAAAACGCCAGTTCAGTCTTTTCAACGCCCAAGGCCATTTAGCCGGTGTTTGTATACAAATAAAACGACAGAACCTCGATATTTTCGTAAAAGTGTGTGCATGTAGTGCATTTATTTGCAATTTTTGAGTGTTTTTTGGTGAATTACCCGCTCTATTTAGCGTGTAATCATGTAAGTACCTCTATAGTAGCAAGACTAATGTTAGCAACATATTCAACGTTTCGGATAAGACAATACCGTTGTTTTTTTTTTCGTGGGACATTATGTCCCAGCAGGTCACTTTGGTGGGATTATCTATCCCAGTAGGCGTGAACTGGTTTTTTTCTTTTCAGCATGAGCAAAAGAAAATTGAATCAAAAGAAACAATCGGAACTGGTGGGATATATTGTCCCAACATAATGGACTAATGGGACGATATGTCCCACACTAAAACGTTCGAAAAATTATGTGAAAAAATTACAAACGTCTCTAAAACCCTTCTACTTTCGAAATATGAAATCATAAATTAAATTATAAACCTCACGAAAGAAATAAAATTCCGTCTTGAAAGGGTTAAGGGGTTCAAGGGTCAAAAAATGCCCAGGGGTAAGAGGTTGAAGATCGTGTGGGTCTGAAGAGGCAGGAGATAAAGGGCGCCTATTAAGTACGGCTTCTATGCGACATGTAAGGGTGGACATTTCCATGATAGACAACTTCTGGTCGCCGACTACTCGAACAAAGTGAGTTTTAAAATTTTTGACGCCAGCTTCTGCCAGGCCATTGAAATGTGGACTGAGAGGAGGTAAAATTACTGCCTTGATCTGACCAGCATTGCGTCACGCTTCCACGTCTGGAAATGAATCGATGGAATGCACCTACGAACCCTTCGGTGGACAGTTCCATGGTTAATTCCAAATCCACGCAATGTGTGGCCGTACAGACAAACACACAGACATACGATTTGAAAGCTTTGCAACCACGGTAACGATGAGGAATCACAAAGAAAGGTCCACAACAGTCGATAGCTACACTCGAAAAAGGTTTAAGTTGATTGATTCGATGAACGGGAAGTGAAATCATTATGGGCGGTCTATAGGGTTTAGGGTTGATTCTAAAACATTGCAAACACTTGGATATGGTTCTTTGAATTGCCCGTCTGGCAGATAATATCCAAAATTGCTGTAAAAGCAGATTATGTAATGTTTTAAACCCAGGATGAAGGTATTGTCGATGAGTGGACTCGATAAGAAGAGTAGTTAAACGATGGTTACTCGAAAGTAAGACGGGGTGTTTTGCAGAATAAGACAAAAGGTCAGATTTTTGTAATCTGCCACCGACTCTAATGATATTATTCTAAGAAAAGGTGAAAGTTTTCGGAAAGGTTTCAGTATTGGTTTATCCTTAGATAACGCGGAAAAAAGCTCAGAAAAACAAGAACCTTGAACGCGTTTGATAAGAAGGTATAACGCACTTTGCATCTCACCGGTGGTAGGAAAAACAATATTTTCAAAAATAATTTTTTGGTCCGGTGGCTTAGTGGGTTTTTGATAGGAATGGTTTTGAAAAAGGTTAACTATTTGAAGGACATAACAAATGATACGTTGAATTTTTGATATAGATGAATATTTGATAAGAAGCTGATCTAAGAATTTAACGTCAATTATCGCATTGCAACAGACCTTTGGCTTTTCCTCCAGATTAATATCTCCGAAATCAATCGGCATTTTTGATTTATAAAATCGGGCCATTCGTTCTCGGGAGACCACAAAAACGACGGTGCGTTCCACCACATGTCATGTGACATGAGCTGTGAAGGGGTGGCCCCCCGTGACGCAATATCGGCTGCATTTTAAGCAGAAGGAATGTAGCGCCACGAGTTTGAGGGAATGATTTCTTGGATTCTACTGACTCGATTTCCAACAAAGGTTTGCCAGCGATTAGGAGGGGATGAAAGCCAGTGCAATACGACTTACGAATCGCAGAAAGTAACGATATTTGTAAAAGTTATTTTTCCTTCATAGCTAGATAAAACGAAGTCAATTAATTTGCTTAAAAGAAATGCGTCTAGGAGTTCTAGCCTACCCAAAGTTTGTAACTTTATAGGCGCGACCCTAGATTTTGCAGATATGAGAGAAACAGAGATATTGTTTTCCTCTTCTACACGAAAATATACGACGCCTGCGTAGCCTCGAATTGAAGCGTCACAGAAGCCGATGATTCGACAGGTATTGATTTTTGACAGTTTGATTTGTCGGGGTAATTGAAAATTGGAAAGAAGCGGGAATTCAGAACGAAGTTTGTTCCAAGAGTCGATGATAGAAGAATCTGGTTCTTTGTCCCAGCCTATTTTTGATATCCACAACTGTTGCAAAATAAATTTTCCTTGTAGCAACAAGGGACAAAGAAAACCTAAGGGATCGAAAATTGTTCCTATGATAGATAAAATAGCACGTTTGGTTGGGGGTTTGTCCTTCATTCGGCATTGATAAGAAAAAATGTCGTTTTTTGGATGCCATTGAAGTCCTAAAACTTTGATAAAGTGGGGTTCCTCCTTGTCGAAAGAGAGGGGCATTTGACGATCGGACTCTGGCAATGTTGCCAATAACTCAGGACAATTGCTTGCCCATTTTTTATGTTCAAATCCTCCCGACTTCAACAAATCATTGAGTTCTGTTTGAAGGGAGAGAGCTTCAGAAAGCGAAGGGCTAGTTCCCAAGATATCGTCGATATAGATTGACGTTTTTAGAACAGTACCAGCCATAGGAAAACGTTCCTTTTCTCTCTCTGCCAGCTCATTTAATGTACGCATGGCTAGAAAAGGTGAGCATGTCATGCCAGAAGTGACAGTAGAAAGTTCCCACACTGAAAGTGGGTCCTGTGGAGAAAACCTCCACAATATCCTTTGATAAGGACGGTGATAAGGATTGATAAGGACCTGACGGAACATCTGTTTGATATCAGCAATGTAGGCAATAGGATTAAGACAAAACGTAAGGAGTAAAGAAGCAATATCTTTTTGAAGTTTCGGTCCCGATAACAACGTGTCATTGAGACTAATATTTTTTGGCGTGACTGCCGAATAATCCCAGACTACCCTTAATTTTGTACTTAAGCTTTCCGGCTTTAGTACGCAATGATGTGCTAAAAAACATGATACGTCGACTTTTGGTTGACTAGATAAAACTAGACTCATATGATTAGAATCGATATAGTCTTGCATGAAACTTGAATAGGCAGTGTACAGATCAGGATTTTTGAGTAATCTATTTTCTAGAAGTAAAAATCTACGATAAGCTTGCGGATAAGTATTTCCTAGGTCAGGGTTTAATTTATCTTTAAACGGAAGATCTACCATGAATCTACCGCTCGGTTGCCGTACTACACTCGCAGTAAAAATTGATTCTGCTTGTTTTTCTTCCTTTGATAAGATTTGTTTTTTAGGCAAATGTTCGATTTCCCAAAACCTAGGGAGAATGACCTCTAAAGGAGGTGAATGACTCATTAAAAAACAACTGGTTCATTCCGTAAGACTACCTACTTCGTCAACTTTTCCCATGACGACCCTGCCAAAGATAGTTTCAAGGGCTGAAGGTTGCCCTATTTGTCGAAGAACCCTGCCCTCCTTGAATATCTGTGCGAATAGCTCGCAACCAATAACTAGGTCCACAGGTCTAGATTTGAAATAAGATGGGTCGGCAAGTTAAAGGTTTTCCAAGTGTTTCCACTGATTATCGTTCAAAGTGAATGTAGGCATATTGGAACATAATTGTGGAACGACAATTGCTTCGAAATTAAGTAAAAGATTGACGTGTCCTTGTGGCTTAATGTGACATTGAACGAGCCCTTTGGAAGTAAAAGAAGACATCTGATTTAATCCGAATATTTCAGTGGTGTAACTTCGCCTAGGAAGATTAAGACGCTGAATACACTTTTCACTGATGAATCCTGTCTGTGATCCAGAATCAAGCAGTGCCCTTACAGGTTGAAAATTTCCGCAACCGTCCATAACTTCTATTATGGCGGTGCATACCTGAAGGTCCTGAGGTATTTAATGACACATGAAGATTATTGACCGGTGGTGTGTGAATGACAGGACTAGTAGCTTGGCTTCCAGACTCTTGATTAGTTTCTAAGATATGAGTTAAAGTGTGGTGCCTTTTACTATTGCAAGTCCTGCATGAATATTTTGATTTGCACGTATCTACCCCATGCAAGGGATGAAAACACGCTAGACATAATTTTTTCTGCTTGACGAAAGATAGGCGATCGATAGGTGAGAGATCAAGAAATGTTTGACATTTTGAAAGCACGTGACCTTGATTACACCGGAAACATTTTATTCCCGTACTTGAATTAGATGAGGTGCCAGCCAGTCCTATAAAAGGCGAATTGGATGATTTATAGGTAGGCTTTTGCCCAAACTGATTTTGCATAGAATTTGAATTTTGATAAGTAGGCTTTTGCCCAAACTGATTTTGCATAGAATTTGATTTTTGATAGGTAGGCACCTTTTTGGGTGCTGTTGATTGAGGAAGTGATTCCAAAACTTTACATCTTTTTTCTAGAAATTGAAAAAGTGACTAAAATGTAAGAATTTCGGTATTAGTATTGGCGTGACTCATTTCGAAATTTGAACGCGTCGGAATATCCAATTTTTCTAACAAAATGAAAAAAATAATAAAGTCCCAACTGTCAGCTTCAAAGCTAAGTGATTTTAAAATTTCTAGGGAATCAGAAAAGTTGTCAATTAAATTAGGCAATTCTTTAGCTGACTCGTTTTTTAAGGTGGAGTTCATAATTGTGCTTAAAGCATCATTTGCGAGGTCTCGCTTGTTTTGATATCTATTGACTAATTTGTCGTAAGCAATTTTATAATTTTGATCAGATAAGCTAATCCCTGATATCAATTTTAAAGGCTCATCCTCGAGTTATGAAAATAAATATTGAAGTTTTCGAACGTTACTTAGACTTTGATTTTGATCTATAATGTTATTAAAAAGATAGAAAAAGCTTGGCCATAATTTTTTATCACCTCGAAATATGGGAATACCTAACTAACTCTTTGAGTTTTGGAGTTTCGTTTTGTCGAACATATGATCCCGAAAAGGATGGGGCCTCAACCGGAAATATTTTAGAGTAAACCCCCTTACACGCATAAAAATATTTACGAGCTTCTGAAAGGATCGCATTTTACCTTTGAAATGACGAAATTGTCGGTAAATATACAATTAACGCTAAATTATTGCTTCTGAAATAGAAAAATGACGAATTGTCGAAAATATGCACTAATTTATCGCAATCGATGAAAATTGTTTTAAATATCGAAATGATATGGAACACACCTAACACACTGAACATGTGCTTGTTTGTTTTGATTGCTTCGATTTGTTTACTGAATGACCACGGTACGTTACCATAGCAGCGGACCGAAGAACAGGTGGACTGCGCCGCTACCGAAGGTCGAGCGAAAATCTCTCTCGTTTCAATACGATTGGCAAAATTCAAGGCCTTGATCTCGGCTTGAAAATGGCCGACTTATTAATACCGTCGTATGGAGTAAATTTTAAATAATTCGTTCGAAAGAACACTTATGTTATGCCCGCAGTAAGAAAAACGATAAATGCAATGGACTGTATATATTTTAATTAATGAAAGCGCGAACAAACATAAATATATTGATATGAAATTACGAAATAATTAAAAGGTCCATAGGTTAATTGTGGGTACCACACAACGGAAATCAAATACAAAGCACTCACCAGTTTGCAGCCAATTTCTCCACTTCCAAGGGCCCCTGTCTGGATCTAATGATGTCACCACGTAGCTGAAGGGCTGGAGTTTCTAGTTCTATGCTTCAGTACACCAAAATCGAGCACTTTCAAGTGTAGAAATTTGAAATAGTTGGAGAAAGTAAATTAACACGCCATTTCTCAAGGCGGTCGAAAATGGATCTCACTGGTTCTTGGTGCACATGTCCAAAATGCGCGAAAATGCACTCTGTCCGTCATTCAATTGTGTGGTTTTAAAATTTACAAACACCGCGAAATTTAGCGGGAGCTAACAAAAAAGTACGTGTTTTTATAAGCTTTCTTAAGTTTTATGAAAAAGATAGCAATTTAGACAAAATTGTTGAGAATACTTTTTGGTAGGAAATACAGCTTTTCTTTTAAACCATGTTATACAAAGTGATGTCATAGCTAAGGTTAAACACTCCAAGAGCGCCTGTAATGCACAATAAGATATTTTCCAAACTTTATGTGGCGCAACGGACCATTGCCACACAACACATACGTATTATGCTTTCTTGTCAGCGGTGAATTGCATATTTATTTTACATTTATCAATAACTAGATTCAAGCATATTATAAAATATAAAATATTTAGTTAAATAAAAATAATACGTTGTTATCGCCCTTATATAAGATGTAGATCAAGGCTGCACGTTATAACCTTAATGAAACCGGCAACAGTGCCTGAGGTGGCAGGAAATACCACATATCCAAAGGTTGTATATCGGCCTGAGGTCCGAACGTATTCCACGTATTTATCAAATATTTGAAAAAAAAATCTTTAACCCTCTTTTGAAATTCTGGTAAAGGAAGTTCCCCTCATCTAATATATGTACCTATATATGGGGTAATACCACCAGAAATAGGTGAGATCAGGTCGTCATAACTTTAACTCTGAGGTGACAACGGCGAGTGCATCTATATATATATATAAATATGCCTTATCAATCATGCCTGCACTTATTTCCTTATAAATTCATTACTACTGAACAGATTTTGATGAAATAAAAACTGGTGGGAATTGATTTCTTTATAAAGATCATGATCAAAATTTATCGCCATCTTAAAATTTAGGATGGCGGACAGAATAATACGTGATTCTTAAAAATGGCGTGTTTATTCTTATTCTCAGAAAATGTTTTAGTTTTTTTTTAATCTATAGAAAAGCACCACTTTTGTTCCGCTTAACAAGGTACAAAGTAATAAAATCGGTTAAGTGGTTCTCACAAAATCTGATTTTGTTTTAACCATTGTTTTACAAATTATACGATTGCATTGCCAATCCTGTCTGCATTCAGTTCTGTATAAATTCATTATTACTGAGCCGATTTTAGTGAAATAAAATACATTATAGCGCAAATTAATTAATATTTAAAGTTTGCATCATAATCGTATAATTTGTAAAACAATGGTTAAAACAAAATCCGATTTTGTAAGAACCACTACACCGATTTTATTAATTTGTACCTCTTTATGCGGGAGAAAAGTAGTGGTTTTTTTTCAAATAAAAAAAACTAAAATATTCTTCGCAAAATAGGAATAAATAGGTCATTTTGAAGAATCAAGTATGATTCTGTTCGACATCTTAAATTCCAAGATGACGGAAAATTTCGATAACAATCTTTAAAGAGTAATCAATTCTTAACACGACGTTTTTTATTTCATCAAAATCGGTTTAGTAGTAATGAATTTATAAGCAAGGCAATCGTATATTATGCAAAACAATGGTTGAAACAAAAATATTTTTTTTAGAACCATTAAACCGATTTTGCTGACTCGTACCTTATTGTGCGTGGCAAGAATGCAGCTTTTTCACTAGTTTAAAAAAATAATTAAAACATGTTCGCAACACAAGAATAAACGAGCATCCTTGAAGGGTACAATTTAATTTTGTCATTTTAATATGGCGGACAAAAAAATATATTTAGTCAAAACTGTGATTAATTCTCTATTAAGCGCAGTTTGTCCCATTAAAATTAATTGTATAGTTCAAAATTTATAATGAAAAAAAATTGTCCGGTTTTTTTTGGCCCACCCGGTAATTACAATGTTTAAATTTAGCATACATTAACCAATATACTAAGGTGATAACACATTGCCTTTAGCTAACTAAATAATACATTGTGGTTACAACGTATAGCACGTCGTGAAGTTACGGTTTTTGCTCATATACGGAATATTACGTATATGCTTTTGCTCTGGGTACAAAATTTAACCTTGTAATTTCGATTCGACATAAAGGCAACAACAATGATTGGAATATTACCAGAGATTCGGTAACTTAGTGACGCATGGCGTTACAAAAATGGCCGAATTGGTGAAAATTGTAATATACCGTTGTGAGATTTAATTTCCTTTGTAAGGAAAAAAGTATCATACAAATTTAAATATTATGGTGTATTCAGGTTCAATGTTTGGTATGAAATTTTTCCCTTCCTAGCCCGTGCAGCAATGGCTAGAGAAGATATTGTTTTCGAGGCAAATTTTATTTTGAGATAACGTCGAAAATGTGTAATTTGGGTGTATTTTACATATTTTAGCAATATCGTCATGACGCCTATCTGTGTGTGTGTGTGTATGTCTGTCTGTAAGACCATAGCTCCCAAACCGCTAAACCGATTTTCATGAAAATTTTAGGTAAAATATTATTCAATACTGTAGCAAGCTGTAATGACTGAATGAAAATATGCTAACTTTTATCTAAGCATTTCATCAATATGCAATTTACGAAATAGAGTAAAACGTATTTTTCGCATTTAAGTGATTAAATCAAAAACTTCGTAGATGTTTTGGTTTCTAAGATATTTACAAAAAATTGTTTTCAAAGCTGATATAGCGTGAAGTTAACTTGGAGTGTGCTAATGGGCTACGATTGTATCAGATCCGTCACGGATCTATCTGTTTAAATTTCTGTGGCTTGCTGACGCTCCGAGATCACAAAGATGGGCGATGGGCATAAATTGTATTATACCATTCTAAGAATTGGGTCTCTTTGTGAGGAGTAAAAGTAATATACCTCTTATAAGATTTTTGTCTACCCTCAAAACGTATGGAATATTAGTATGTTGTAGAATAAGCCTTCGATATCAAAAAATTTGTATGGGCCCAACTCAATCTAATGACTTTATCGGGCTAACCGCATAATTAGAAAAATAAATAAATACTATAAGAAGTCGCCTAAAGCGGCCTCCTCACGAACCAATTTGCAGGGGTAATTTAGCGAATCTGCATATGGTAGATATCAGCTTTTGCCAATATCTGTTACATACAGGGACGCTAAATTGCCCCTGTAAACTGACTAATCTATGATTGTATAATTGACTAGGCATCTGAAAAAGGTGACGATTTTTTAGGATTACAAATATTTTCAATGTAGGGATGCCAGTGGAGTGGTAACTGTCAATTCTAGTCGTTTAAGTTATAGATTTTTAAAATTATAATTTAAATTCCTATAATAAAGTTCTGGACACATTTGATGTAGGAAGCTTAGTTTTTAAAAAAATCATATAAAACCTAAAAATTTTGCTTTATTATAAAAATATCCTAAATTTTCGTATGACCCTGGAGTATTAATTTTAGCTTTAACAATACTATATAATATACTAATTAAAAGAGAAAATTATTTTCTAGAAAAAATGTTTTCAATATTTTCCTTTCAAATGATTTTTCAAAAAACTGAACAAAACCTATAATAATAATACGGATTTTTTGTGATCCTTAAAAATAGCCCCATAATTGGGACGCCCATGGAGTTTCCTACAATCAACTCTATTATATATTTTGTCTCTTAGAAAATTGGATATAACCTAATTATTTTCAGTTTATTTTGCATATAATATAGAAATACATGTGGGTGTCTGTCTTAGCCTAACAAAAAAACATTTTGGCATTTTCGTATACAATTTTGTTGGCTATAATTTTTATTTCAAACTGTTTTACGAAAAATAAGTTATTTTAGAATAACAGAATTTATGCGCCGGTTTTTTTTAAAAAGCGAAAGCAGACATCGCTTGAGGTTGCAAACTTTAAGTATTATAATTTTGGAAAAGGAGTGGAAAAATCCTAAACTCCACACAATTTTTGAATAGATTATATATTCCTATTCATACCCCGACGCGTTTCGGAAATTTTATATTTCCATCTTCAAGGAGAAATCTGCAATTTAAGATAACACTAGTGACTTTCTTAAGAGAAAATAGTACTTAAAATATTATAAATTGAAGTCAACGATACATAATAAAATATAAAATAATTCTACTTACAAGTTAATTATCCAGGTCAATAAAAATGTGAACAATATGATTAACAGTAGTTACATGACAGTAAACAACATTAAAAATTAAAACACAAGATAAACTAAAATTTTTGTTACATAAAATAATAAGTCATCACATTAAAAATATTTCAATAGAGGTTAACTGACAGTAAACAAAACGCTAAAAGTTAAAAAATTTTAAAAATTATCATATACCTAAAGGGACAAGTATCTCCATCTGTGACTAGAAAGATCAGGTTTTAAAAAATTCTAAAAAGTCGTACTGCAAATAAACAAAACTCATCAAACAATATATATTTAAGTATTATAGACCGTGAACCCTATAATTGTGCCAAGTTTCGGACACACCAAAACGGCATTTTATATCTCTAATGATTGAATCACTTAACTAATTTCAAGTTTAAAGCCCATAGGAAACTGTATGAATAGCTGTCACAAAGATTTGATGTATTAGAATGTCATGTACTCCAACAGCATGGGTCGTTCCTATCATCTTTAGATAAACCAAAAATAAGATAACCAGACTTTTTAAATCCCATATTTTAGGATAGCATAATCGTGTGAAAACCAAACATAAAAACCAACATAAACTCTCTTGTTTAGAGAAAAATATAGATTAGTTGTTTGTGGGACAAGAGGTTGAACAAACAACCCTCGGAAAGATATTATTATTGAGACTTAGGTTTTAAAAGTGTGGCGAAGAGTGGCATTCAGTTCTGGGTATTCATTTCGAGACAGCAGAAAGCCTCTTTTAAAATATCAGACCCAGACACTTGTTTCTGAGAATTTTATTAAACATTCCAAGAATCAAACAAGCAGGTAATATTTGAAATTACATGTAACAAAGAGACCCGTAGTCTCGAAAACTAAACTGTAATGTTGCCGAACTTCTGAGGTCGCGGCGACGCGGTTTTAACACGCAGAATACGTTTTATACCACCGAGGTGCCTTAGTAGACCGTTTCGTTTCAGTAAAAGTGACGCTAGCGCCACCGATAGATACGTGAACTAAACGGCCAAAAAGTAGCTATATATACCATTTTGTGACCTCAGAACAAAATTTTGCACACAGCTTGCTGAGTGTGTCAGGAAGCATCCCTGAAATTTTTATTAAAAAACGTTGCCACCTCAAAAAAGTGAGGTAACAACGTTATATATGTGGTATTTTACAAGCATTGTGCAACAATGTGTCACCATCAAAACCTCAATATATATATATATATATATATATATATATATATATATATATATATATATATATATATATATATATATTGATGCACTCGCCGTTGTCACCTCAGCGTTAAGGATATGACGACCTGACCTCACCTATTTCTAGTTGTGTTACCCCTTATATAGGTACATATATGAGATGAGGGGAACTTCCTTTACCAGAATTTCAAAAGAGGGGTAAAGATTTTTTTTTCAAATATTTGATAAATACGTGGAATACGTTCGAACCTCAGGCCGATATACTACCTTTGGATATGTGCTATTTTCTGCCACCTCAGGCACTGTTGCCGGTTTTATTGGGGTGATAACGTATGGCGTATATCTATCTAAATCTATAAGCAACGTAGTACAAGGTAACAACGTTTTACTTTTATTTTGGGGCGCTTTAGGAAATATTACAACTGGGGCGCTTTAGGAAATATGACAACTTTAAAACGTTGCAAAAATTTGCAAGACAAGATTAATGGTGGCAACGTACTGTCTTTATATAGAAAACCGTACATTTATACTTTCATTATAGAAAAACGGGCTGTAATTTTTTTTGAAATACACATTTTGAGGCTTTGTGATCTCAGAAATGTTGCATAGCTTGAAAGTCCTAAAAACAATTTTTGTTGAGAAATGGTTTACTTACTGTCAAAAATTCTACACATAGGTTCGATAAACAAATATAACGAAAGTGTCAAAAATACAGTTTTTGGAATGCTAATAAATATAATAATTTATATTAATTTGTATATTTTTCGGTTTGCAATGATTATGACATGATTGATATGATAAAATTTGGAATATTTTTTTAATTTATGCGTGAAAGTAAATTGAATAAAAAAGGAATTTTAATAATTGGTTAAGTCGTTTAAAACAGAAAAAACATATGCACGATATCTAATAATAACCACCAGCAACCAAAAGGCTCAAATGTTGACGTGAAATCAGAATTTGTAAATGACATTCTTTATCATTTAATTTCCAAGAAAGTCATATTAAAATTATAATTTTTATGTTGCAAACGCATCACCCTGTGTATATATAGCTTTATTATTAATATTTTCCTGCACCTTATGAGAGGTTAATCTAATGAAAAATTTCCATAATTTCCTATTATTCTGCTTTGCAAAATTGCCAAATTTTGACAGCAACTTTCTTCAGTTTATAGTATTTGTAGTTACATATTTTTTTAAAACGAATTTCTCTGATTTCGTTTTCGGTTATTTAAATTTGCACCAAAGTATTAAATTCCTAATAAAGTATGCGAATCATTTCCGAGTTGGCCAGGATTACGTATACGTAATCCTCGGTCAACTCGTATTACTAGTGCACTCCAACAGAAATTTAAAACCAATATAACTCAAAGACGACCTATAGTTCAAAAAATAATATGAAAAAAATTATGCAACTTTACATTAGCCCCAGAAAAATGACACGGAAAGAAAAAAATTGACTGTATTTAAATGCAAATACCTTTCTAGCTAGCCTATTAGAACACTTCCCGTTTTCAGTTTTTTTTTATATATCTCAGAAACGAAAGCTCTTGTGAAGTTTCAAGGTATTACACAAACTATTAAGATAAAAGTGCTCTACTATATTTCCAAAGCGGCATATTGTTAAGATGCTCAGTTAAAAAGTTCGCATTTTTAAAAAAAATTTAATTGTCAAATTTGGACAAAAATTTATTCTGCTCATTACAATGTCAAACACTATTTCACCTGAACATTTCATGAAAATGGGTTCAGCGGTATATGAGCTATCGTGTTACGGACAAACGTACACGCAGACAACGCAGACAGACGTCACAACGATATTGCTGAGAGAGATTTTTAAATTCTTTTATTAGTGCTGAAAGCCAGAAATTTAATCCTGTAGTGCTTTTACCTACAAACAAAAGATAGAATACAAGAAAAATATTACGTAACTAAAAATAGCTTATTAAAATTTTAAAAACTTTGAGAACATTGACTAAGTAACTACTTTTTATTACTTAATTTTTAACCTATAACTTTAATTATAATACTCAACTTTTCCTGTCAAAAGCAAACTGTTTACATATACTATAAATAAAGGAATAAATCTTTATTATTTATTACAGACACATACACACACACATGCATTGACATAAACCCATATACTATAGGTATAGGTACAGGTTAAATTACTTTGATAACTAGTGGACAGTGGCTTAATTATATAATAGATTCTTATGTACAGTGTGTCCGTAAAGTCTGAATTCACCCATTATTGCTGATTTAGAGACCGTTGATTGGATAACATGTTTGTTATTAAATAAATTACGTACTTCATGATGACTTTTAACTCTATTTGACCAATCAGGGTGCTAGAAAAAACTTATTTCATACAAATGTATTTTATTAAGTGTCTATTACCTCATAATCGGTTAGGTTTAGGTATGGAGACACCTTAATAAAAATGTACCACATTTGTAATGACCTGTCCAAGCCAAATGTGAAAAAATATACCGGGTGTCCTTTAAAGAAACATAAGTTTATGTTGTAGCTTTTTCTGGGACCTCCTGTATAATTAACCATAGCCTTTTCTAACTCGTCTTTTACAACTTTATTTGATATCCAGTAAACTCATTTATTCGATAAAATGGCTGAATTATAGGCAATAAATTGTAAATTTATTTTCCAAGCTTTTTTCCAAAAAGCTTGCAACTTTTTTAAAAAATTCGTGATTCCACACTTTACGGACACACGGTATAAGAAGGCATAATAAAGGGTCTTGAAACAATAGAAAGATTAAAATTGGAAACTACAAACTCTTTTGATTTTTTGACAAACGATTTAAAACATAGCATCTTTATTGCTTTAGGAAATTCATTATAAATCTTTGCTCCAATGAAAATAAACATTCTTTGTGTATGGGATAGGTTTGAATAAAACCTATAATACTATGGATTTTCTTTTGTGATCTTTAAAAATAGCCCCATAATTGGGACGTCAATGGAGTTTTCTACAATAAACTTTATTATAAATTTTCTCTAAAGTACTTAGTTTTTAGAAAATTGGATAAAACATAATTATTTCAGTTTATTTTACTTATAATATAGAAAGACATATATGGGGGGTATCTTTAACACTTTGTGGTTTGTATCTTGGCAAGAATATTATCCATGCAACTAATTGATACTTTTTGTAGAATATCTATCATTTTTGTTTAATGTCATTACAATCATTCTCAAAAATGAGTAGTTTTTAAGTTAAATGCCACCAAAAAAAGGAAATTGTGCAAATTCAAAAATGACGGCAAAATGGTTGATATCATACCTCGAAAACTATTACACTAACAAATCCACATTTTAGTTATTTTAGAAAAATAGAATTTGTGCGCCATTTTTTAAAAAACTTCCTTGAATATTGCGGACCGTCAACCCTATAATTCTGCCCAAGTTTCGGACCTTTTGCACCAAAACCGCATTTTATGTCTCTAATGATTAAACTACTTAACTAATTATAAGTCTGAAGCCCATAGCACAGGGTTGAATAGCTGTCGCATATATATTTAATGTATTACAAAAGCAAACAAGTCAAGTTACATAAAATCGTTGAAAACTACCAGAATAATCAAAAAAATGTAAGAAGAATAACAAAATTAGTTAATTTATATCAAAAAGATAAAAAATACAATAATAATCCTCTTCAAAGCCTCTTTTAAAATATCAGATCCAGACATTCGTTTCCGAGAATTCGATTAAACATTCCAAGGGTAAACAGCAGGTAATATCTGAAATTACATACAACAAAGAAACCCGTCTCTAAAATCTAAACCACAAGGTTGCCAAATTTCTGAGGTCGCGGCGACGCGGTCTTAACACGCAAAACACCTTTTATACCACCGAGGTGACTTAGTAGACCGTTTAGTTTCAGTAAAAAGTCATCCCTGAAATTTTTATTGAAAAACGTTCTCACCTCAAAAAAGCGAGGTGAGAACGTTACATATGAGGTGACAGCGTAGTTTATATACGTTGTTTTGAGGTGGCTACGTAGTCTTTATCAATATATATATATATATATATATATATATATATATATATATATATATATATATATATATATATATATATATATATATATATATATATATATATATATATATGTTATATGAAAATATCCTGCCTACACTTAGAAGAAACCAGAACCTTCTATGAAACTCGAGAACCTTCCAGATAAGAAGCTTATTCTGCTGACTTGCGTTTCCCATGAAATAAACAACACGTGCATTCAAGCCGAATCAACACTTTATTTCTCAGAACCTTTCAAGATAAGAAGACCATTCTGCTGACTTGCGTCTCTCACGGAATAAACAACACGTGCATTCCTGCCGAATTGCACTTTAGTTTAAGTCTAGAATATTAAGGAATTATTCCATTGCTTAATCAGCACATTTTCTTTATATAAACTCAAATCATTGTAATGTTAAGTCATTCTCTTTAGAATCGTTCTTAAGTACACGTTCAATTATAACGTTTAAGTCCTATATTGTATTTAATCAAAATAAAGTTTTTTTAAAAAGTTAAAAGTAAACTTTAAAGTATAACATTTGGCGCAGTCGGTAGGATAGTTTAACACACGCGAAAACACGAGTATTCTAATTCGCGAGTGGTGAAGCTCCAGCTCTTTAAGCTATCAAGAATCTACAGCAACCAAGAAGTTACACAGCAACAAAGAAGTTACATAGCAACTAAGAAGTTACATAAGCACCCAAGAAGCTAGACAGCAACGAACCAAGCGTCCTCGCAACCAACGGATACGGAAGGAACACCTAGTGAAGCCCCTGGTAGCCGAACACGTGGAGACAAATGGTCCAGCTAAAGCTTTTGTGAGTAAGACAATTGAATCATCACGTTTTATTTTTTTTCAAATAAGTTGATATTTTGAAAAATCTGTTCGATTTTCTAACCCTCACTTTTACAATTTTGAATTTTTAAGGAAAATTTTTGAATTTAAAAGAAGTCAAAAATAAAATTTAGTTTAAGAAACAAAATCTAAAAAAGTTTAATTTAAGTTTTAAAATACGAGAAATCAAAAACCATCAAAAATGACTGAACCTCGTAATAACCAACCAGCAAACGTACCAGCAAACCAACCTATAGTTGAGGTTGAACCTTATCGTTTATCGGAAATTTTCTCAATAATCCCTGAATACGATGGAGATCAAATATTTTTAGGAACTTTTATCAATGCTTGCGATTGTGCTTATAACATGGCCGTCGGAGATCAACGCGATTTATTGGTCATACACATTAAAAATAAATTAAAAGGAAAAGCCGCACAATTAGTAAACTCTCGAAATCCTCTTCCTTGGATTCAAATTAAACAATTATTAACAACATACTATGGAGATACGCGAGACCTTTCTTCATTAATTCAAGATCTACAAAGACTCAAACAACAAACAAACGAATCACCTTTAATGTTTTTCAATAGATTACAAGTCATGAATTCAAAAATGCACGCTTGTATTCAAAAATCAAATTTAAATATGCTTCAAAAAGATGCACAAATCCAAATTATAGATTCTATGGCATTAAATACGCTTTTAACAGGATTAGAATCGCGCATAGGTCATATTGTCCGTGCTAGCAATCCAAAAGATTTACTTGAAGCACAAGTAAGAATAAGACGCGAACTACAACTTTCATATTTTGAAACACAAAAAACTCCAAACCGACCCAATGTTTCAAGTAATCCCATACAAAATAGACAAAATAATTTTCAATCACGAAAAATACCTTCTCAACCCCAAAAATGTTTTAAATGTAATCGTTTAGGTCATCACGCAAGTGAATGCCGTACTTTTGTACAGAGACCCCCGGTCTACACAAATCAAAATCAACAATTTAACCAAAATTTTCAAAGACCCAATTTTGCCCAAAATCAAAATCAACAATCTAACCAAAATTTTCAAAGACCCAATTTTGCCCAAAATCAACCAAGTACATCTAGAAATTTTGTACCACAAAACCAACAAAATAATTTTAGACCATCAGTAATTCAAAGAAATCCAAATTACAATTCCCCACAACATAGAGCACATGTAGTGAACTATTCTGATGAATATTTTAATAATTTTGACAACTACAATCCCTATGATCCCAATTTTGAAAATTTTAACAACTATGAACCTTATGATCCAAATTTTGAAAATTATCAGTATGAAAATCAGTTTCATTACGAAAATGAAATCTCACAAGAATTTTCGAATAATTTTGAAGAACAATATTTAAATGACATAAGTCAATACAATTTTAATCAACCCGGAGTATATCAAAATTTTGAAAATCAAAATCAAATTTTGCCACCAGAAACCCAAAATTTTCAAACTACTTCCAATCAAAACCATCCACCCCAATCGATTCAAGAAACAGATACCCAATTAGAACAAACTATTGCGAAAATCCAATGTATGTCAATCAATCAAATCTCAGAACAAACATTCGTGTAAATACCAATCTACATAATTTAAACTCAAAAAATCTTTTTTATATTAATGACGCAACAAATAAATTTAAACTTTTAATTGACACCGGCGCAGGAATTTCAGTATTTAAAGAAAAAACAGTCGAAAATTATAATAATCGATTTGCAGAAAATGTAATAGTACAAGGAATAACCGATGAAAAAATTCCAATCACTCAATCAGTTTTAATCCCTTTCGCTAAAGACAATCCACTAAAAGTCTATATTTGTAATTTAGACATAGAATTTGACGGAATATTAGGACTCGATTTTCTTGAACATTACCAGTGCGTAATTGATTTAAATTCAAAACAGCTATGCACCAATTTTAAAATAATACCTTTAATTCAAGTAACAGAAAAAACTTTCGAACAAAATCCCGAAATTATTCAAAATCAAATAATAAATCAAAACATACCACCAATACCTAAACCAAGATTAATTCAAAATCAAAAAACGCCACCAATACCAAAACCGCGAATAAATATAAATCAAAATAATTTTCAAAATCAAATATCTCTAGAACCGCGAACCGAACAAGTTTTCAAATTAAAATCTAATTTAAAAAACACAGATGCAATTTTAATTGGTCAAGAAATAGAAAAAGTAAGATTACCAAACGCCCTAGTTCACATTAAAGAAAATGGTGAATTTTATACGTCAGTAATAAATCCCAATGCTATTCCTAAAACAATAAATTTCAACAACTTGTCTTTCGAACCCATACCAAGTGTTCACGATATTTTAAATTTTAATACCAATGAAGACGAACTCATTGATAGAATCGACCTTATTAAAAATCAATTAAGACTAGAACATTTAAATTACGAAGAGAAAGAACTAATTTCAAATCTTTGTTTTGAATTTTCTGACATTTTCTATATCGAAGGAGATCAATTAACTTTCACTAATGAAATCAAACATACAATTGAAACCAACAATGCTCATCCAATTTTTACTAAATCATATCGGTACCCTCAAATACACAAAGAGGAAGTAAAAACACAAATTAATAAAATGCTCGATCAAAAAATAATCCGACCATCAATTTCCCCGTGGTCATCACCTGTTTGGGTAGTCCCAAAAAAACTTGACGCCTCTAACAAACAAAAATGGAGAGTAGTAATCGATTATAGAAAACTGAATGAAGTAACAGTTGACGATAAATATCCACTTCCAATTATTTCAGATTTATTAGATCAGTTAGGTAAATGTCAATATTTTACAACACTTGATTTATCATCCGGTTTTCACCAAATTGAAATTGATCAAAAAAATATTCAAAAAACAGCCTTTTCTGTCGAAAATGGACACTACGAATTTGTTCGTATGCCATTTGGTTTAAAAAATGCACCCTCCACATTTCAACGTGTGATGGATAACATTTTATTAGGCATTCTAAATGAACGTTGTTTAGTTTATATGGACGACATTATTGTTTATTCACCAACAATTCATGAACACATTTCACGTCTTTCCGAAGTTTTCCAAAGATTACGAAAATCAAATTTAAAAATTCAACCTGACAAATGCGAGTTTTTACGAAAAGAAGTAGCATACCTCGGACATTTAATTACCGAAAATGGAGTAAAACCAAACCCTGATAAAGTAAAATGTATTCAAAACTTTCCAGAATTAAAAAATCCTCGTGACGTAAAATCATTTCTCGGACTTGCCGGATATTATCGAAGATTCATACCGAACTTCGCGAAAATCTCAAAACCCTTAACAAAACTTCTTCAAAAAGATATTAAATTTATTTTTTCAAAAGAATGTAAAGAAGCTTTCGAAACACTCAAAAATGCATTAATTTCTGATCCAATATTAATCTATCCAAATTTTGAAGAACCTTTCATTTTAACTACAGACGCGAGCGCATTTGCGATAGGAGCCGTACTTTCACAAGGTCCAATTGGTAAAGACCTTCCGATAGCTTTTGCATCGAGAACCCTTTGTAGTGCAGATACTAAATACTCCACTATTGAAAGAGAACTATTAGCAATAGTATGGTCCGTAAAACACTTTCGACCTTACCTTTTTGGTAGAAAATTCACTATAGTCACAGATCACAGACCTCTAACCTGGCTACTTTCAATTAAAGACCCCGGTAGCAGATTAGCACGTTGGCGATTAAAATTAGAAGAATATAGTTTTAAAATCATTCATAAACCCGGTAAAATCAATAAAAATGCAGACGCTTTATCGCGAATAAAAATCAATCATTTCAAAGACTGTATAGACTTTAAATCAAACATTAAAATTTTTGCAAACAACGAAAATAACGATCAAGAACCAATTTTTAACGAAGAAGATGATCAAAAAATCACAGATGAATTTAACAGATTTGTTGAACTTTACAAGACGCGATCCCTAATTGATTATTCTAAAATCGAAACCTCGAATGATCAATTATTAGATAAATCAAATAAATTAATAGTAACCTTTTTCCGACAAAATAAAATGGAAGATTTACATTTCAAAATCATTGACGATATTTTCGAAGAAGAATTCCACCTTGAAAAATTAAAAATTAATATTGTTTCTAGCAAAACAGTTAAAGATCGTAAATATTTTATTATAGCTCTACCATTCGATAATGATGATTGTTCACAACACTTATTTTATTGCCTTTTTAAAGACCAAAATGAATTTGAAATTAACAAAACATACTGCATCGAAAACAATCTAGATTTACCAACTTTAGAGATGCTATCTTACATCTTTTCTGATAAAGATATAAAATTAAAAATTTGCCAAAATATAATAACAACCCCCGACGAAGATGAAATCCCAATAATTTTAGAAAATTATCACTTAGGAAAAAGCAACCTACACCGTGGAATAAATGAAACAGTTAGACGCATTAGAGAAAAATATAATTGGCGTGGTTTAACAAAAAATGTAGAAGATTTCATAAAAAAAATGTGAAACTTGTCAAAAAGTAAAAATTGTTCGTAAAAATCTAAGCAGACCCTTCGTTGTAACAGAAACACCACGTACCCCTTTTGAACGAATCAATATCGATATTTTCGAATACCCCACTAGAAATTACGCGTTAACAGTACGGGATGAATTAACAAAATTTACACAAGCTTACGCAATGAGTGATAAAAAAGCCAGTACAGTAGTTAGTACTATTTTACTATTTTTCCAACATTTCGGTGTACCCTTACGAATACATTGCGACTATGGCAAAGACTTTGATAATGCCCTTTTAAAAGATTTATGTACCCTATACGATGTTAAGTTAACATTTTCTAGCGTAGCACATCCCCAGTCAAACGGTTCACTAGAACGATTTCACGCAACCCTTTGCGAAATGATCAGAATCAATAAACAAGAAAACCCTGAAGATCATTGTTTTAGCGTTCTTCCATACGCGGTAATTTGCTATAATAATACAAAAAACAAAACACACGGATTTACCCCTTACGAACTCGTTTTCGGACATACATCAAGTAGACCCCCCGAAAAGCTCTATAACCAAGAACAATTGATATCTAAATATGTACGCGATTTAAATAATAGAATGGACTATTTTTACAAATTAGCTAGAAATAGAACGGATCAATCGAAACAAAAATCGAAAGAACGATTCGACGAACACGTACGAAAGAATCTCCCTGAATTTAATGTAGGAGACAAAGTTTGGCTTAAAGAATCACAAATCAAATCAAAATCAGAAAACTTATTTAATGGTCCTTTTGAAATTTTAGAAATACATCGTAATTCTGCAACACTTAAAAACCCACAAACAAATCAATTAACCAAAGTTAATTTTGATAGGTTAAAACCGTGCTTTGAATAAAATAAAAATCTTTTATTTTAGATTAATGGGAATAATCTCAATCGTTTCCAGTCAATATTCAATATTACCAATAAATAATACACTAGGACTATTTTATCATGAAGAATCCCTTATCAGAATTTCTAATAATGAATGGACACTTGTTGTTTACAAAGATCTTTTACCCTTTGAGAAAGCAATTGAACATAACGACAAAATATTAGATACCTTTATGGATCACTTTTCAATTAATAATAATCAAATTGCAAATTTCAAATCGCAAATTAAAACGCATGTTAGCCTTTTAAAACAAATTTCTAATTACGTTAATATTAAATATGAAGAACTTATCTCGGATACAAAAGAAAAATCATATAGGCAAAAACGTGGAATATTTAATGGCATCGGAACTATTTGGAAATCTATTACAGGAAATTTAGATGCATCAGACGGAGAATACTTTAATGATTGTATTAATAAAGTATCGACTGATGAGAAAAATATTGAAAGATTATTGCAAAAACAAATTTCAGTAACAACCTCTATTATTAAAAGTTTTAATACGACTTTACAAAAATTACAAATTGATGAAGAAACGTTTAATCATGATATTAAATTAATTCAATATTTAGTCACTTCGATTTCTGATAACGCTGCCTATGCAGAAGCACAAATAAAAGCATTAGATTTATGCGAATCGCTTATGGAAAGTTACACCTTTATTAAAGATTCATTAAATGACGCGTTAAACGCAGTAACTTTTGCACGTTTAAAAATATTGCATGGTTCAATAATAAAACCATCGGATTTGGTAGATTCATTGAAAAAGATTTCTCATTCATTACAAAAAAATAATTTGCCTTTACCAATATCAATCTCAACCGTAGCCCAATACATTAATTTAATTGAACTTAGTGCTTTTCAAACTGAATCAAAAATAGTATTTGTTCTTAAAATACCTCTTATAGACCCTTCGACTTATACTTTATACAGACTTTACCCAATACCAATATTAGATAATCGAACAGGTCTTCACCATACTATATCAACAATTAATAAATTTATTGCGCGTGACGATGATTCAATGTTTTTCGTCACCTTCCACGACGTGGACCACTGCAAGATCATCGAAAGAAGAACGAAGCTCTGTTCCAAAGTACTTCCGTATCCCATCGACAGTGATGCTATTTGGGAAGCTCAACTATTGAAGCAACAAACTCAGCTGCCGAAAACATGTCAAACAACCATTTTCTATGCACAAGGCTACAATGTTCAACCACTTGAAGAAAATCAATGGCTAGTTACTATGTCAGAACCAGTACCTACCAATATCAAATGCAAGAATCAAGAAATCATTACAAAATTAATTGAAACCAATAGTATAGTTCGTTTCAAATCATTATGCAATGCTTTTATTGGAAGTACGAGAATTCATTCTGAAACCATACTTCAAGAAAGTACAACCTCCTCTGGGTATTACGCCACTAGTAAGGAAAAATCACTTTAAAAAATTATAAAAAACCACTGCGTTTCTCCTAGAAAAATAAAAAACACTAATCTGCCAGTGGCCTTCTATAAAAATAAATAGTTGCCCAGTAAAACCTAAACCACCTATCTTTTAATTGAACTTGAACACGCTACGTTTCGATTGCCAATCTACAATCGTTTTCAAGCTCCTTATTTATACTCCGTCTCAAAATCTTAAATGTTTCTTTTTCAAATATATTTTTTATTATTTAAATATATTTGAAAAAGAAACATTTAAGATTTTGAGACGGAGTATAAATAAGGAGCTTGAAAACGATTGTAGATTGGCAATCGAAACGTAGCGTGTTCAAGTTCAATTAAAAGATAGGTGGTTTAGGTTTTACTGGGCAACTATTTATTTTTATAGAAGGCCACTGGCAGATTAGTGTTTTTTATTTTTCTAGGAGAAACGCAGTGGTTTTTTATAATTTTTTAAAGTGATTTTTCCTTACTAGTGGCGTAATACCCAGAGGAGGTTGTGTTTGTGGGATGAGTCCGCCACAAACATATAGATTTTATTTTCAAGAAAGTACCTTCGAAGAAATAAATTCACCAATAATCAATATTCCATATACTTGTTGTAAAGATATGCCTGCAATCCCCAAAATTCAAGGCCTAAAACCATTAAAGTTAAGCAAAATAAACGTCGAAGATCTGAATATTGCACAACATAATCTTAACCAATATTCAGAAGAATTAGATAAAATGATCAATCAACCATTAATTCAAAAACACATTGATTGGTTTACTATCATTACAATAACATTGATAGTACTACTAGTAATTCTTTACATTATTAACAAATGTCGAAGACGCCGAAGAACAAGAAATGGTAATAATACCAATAACAATAATGATAATGGTAATGACTTTCCACCATTTCCAAAACCTAATCTACAAAGAATTAGGAATTTATCGAATATCTTACCAAAAAGAAGGCCAAGCATACACATCGAAGATCAAATCGAAGAAGAAATCGAACCCAATGCAAAATTAATGATCAATCAATCATCTTAATAAAAGTTGCCGTATAACGCCAACTTTTTCAAAAAGAGGGGAGCTGTTATATGAAAATATCCTGCCTACACTTAGAAGAAACCAGAACCTTCTATGAAACTCGAGAACCTTCCAGATAAGAAGCTTATTCTGCTGACTTGCGTTTCCCATGAAATAAACAACACGTGCATTCAAGCCGAATCAACACTTTATTTCTCAGAACCTTTCAAGATAAGAAGACCATTCTGCTGACTTGCGTCTCTCACGGAATAAACAACACGTGCATTCCTGCCGAATTGCACTTTAGTTTAAGTCTAGAATATTAAGGAATTATTCCATTGCTTAATCAGCACATTTTCTTTATATAAACTCAAATCATTGTAATGTTAAGTCATTCTCTTTAGAATCGTTTTTAAGTACACGTTCAATTATAACGTTTAAGTCCTATATTGTATTTAATCAAAATAAAGTTTTTTTAAAAAGTTAAAAGTAAACTTTAAAGTATAACATATATATATATATATATATATATTTTTTTTTTTTTTTTTTTTTTTTTATAATTCACACATACGTGGTTTTGGCTAACAGTGTCCGGGCGCTCATTGTCGCCAAGGACACTGCTAGTGTCAATACGGCGAGACAGTCCGTCGAATAATTCCAACGGTCCCAAGTACAACGGCTTTCTGCATCCATGTGATAGCACTATTTGGCATGCTAAGCTCTGTTATATGTTGCATGGTTTTTCTGTGTACCAAGCCGTTGGCGCTGATGACTATTGGCATTATTGTCACCTTTTGTAAGTTCCAGATGATTTTTACTTCCTGAGCCAATGCTTGATATTTCGTTATTTTTTCTCCATAGGCTTTAGCCAAGTTATAATCTTGCGGAACAGTAAAATCAATTATAATTGCCGTTTTTCCCGCTTTGTTCCACACAACCATATCCGGTCGGTTGTGCTCCACTGCTCTATCTGTTTCTACGGTAACGTCCCAGTAGATCTTCGTGGTATTATTTTCAAGCAGTGGCTGTGGACTGTACATATGGTGAGGAGTGAATTTCTCCAGCAAACCCTTACTTAGACTGACCATCTGATGAACCACTTTACCCATGTTATTGTGTCTTTCCAGATATTTGGTGTTAGCAATGGCAGAGCAACCCGATGCCAAGTGTTGTACGGTTTCCTCAGCTATATTACAAAGTCTGCACTTGGTTGTTTCTACCTCCTGCTTGAGGATATGTCGGGTATATGTTCTCGTTTTAACGACCTGATCTTGGATCGCGAGGAGAGCTCCTTCGGTCTCTGGGAAAAGGTACCCTGTTGTTAGGTAGGAGTTAGATGCGGCAATATCTACTTCAGGTTGATGCAGACTTGTGTAGAACCTCCCGTGCAACACTTTTCTTTGCCAGTTGATTTTAAGCTGCTCAGAAAGATTATCTTCCTCTGGCTCCTCCGGATTTGCCAGGTTCAGTGGAGTGATCTTTTTATCCCAGTTTCGTATACTTCTGTGTACTGGCTGATTGTGTTTATTAAAGTATTTTCTGAGCATTTTTCTTTCTTTGATATTTGAGGCTTGCAGACTGCTCAGTCCACGCCCTCCTTCCCTACGAGATACGTACAGTCGTTCGATTGCTGAGTTAGGGTGCAGTAATCCGTTCTTAGTGAGGAGTTTTCTGATCCTCTGATCTAATCTTTCCAGGTCAGTCTTTGACCATGAAAGTACCCCGGCGGTGTATGTAAAAGCTGGTACTGCCCAGGTATTTATTGCTGCTATCTTGTTTTTAGCATTTAATTCCGTTTTTAGTATCTTCTGTACCCTCCGGATCAGTTCGCGCTCTGCCCCTTCCTTGTTTTCCTTTTGTCGTATCTCGTAGGTTTGTTGGATACCCAAATACCTGTAAGTGGCTTCTGTCCCTAGTTCCTTGATCCGACCTCCATCCCTCAGTGTGATATCGCCTTGCTCCACCAGTTTACCTCTCCTTACATGGACGACCGCACACTTGTCAAGTCCAAATTTCATTTGTATGCCTTCACTGAAGCTTCTAACAAGTTCCAGCTCTCCCTCTAACTGTTGTTGTCCTCTTCCGTACAGTTTGAGGTCGTCCATATAAAAGACGTGCGATATTTTTGCATGGTCATCAATTGTGTATGCGTATGAACTTCTGTTAAGCATGTTGCTTAGTGGGTTAAGGGCTAGGCAAAACCACAGTGGGCTAAAGCTGTCGCCTTGGAATATTCCTCGGCGAATAGATATCTCTTCCGTGCTGTATGAGTTGGTCCCCCCCCTGACTGTCAGAGTCGTCCTCCATGTCGACATTAAATGCTGTAGTAAACCTATCAGATTTTGGTCAACCTTGTAAATTTTAAGGACTTCTATCAGCCATGAGTGTGGTACCGAGTCATACGCCTTTTGGTAATCGATCCATGCCATGGAAACATTTTTTTGGCGTCTTTTTGCCTGTTTGGTTATGACGTTGTCGATCACCAAGAGTTCCTTGCATCCTCTAGCTTTTTGCTTACATCCGTTCTGTTCCCATGCTAGGATTTTGTTCACTTTAAGGTGACCATTAAGCTTGTGCCCTAAGATGGAAGTCAGTATCTTGTAAGCCGACGGAAGACACGTTATTGGTCTATAGTTTTTGGCCTGTTGTAAATTTCCTTTCTTAGGCAGCATGTGTGTCTGCCCTTGCGTGAGATATGTGGGGATTTCGAGTGGATTCCTTAATGCGTTTTGAATCAGGCTCGCTAAGATCTTGTGTGTGTGTGAGAATCCCTTCCACCAATAATTGTGTATTCCGTCAAGTCCAGGCGCTGTCCAGTTTTTGAGTCGCTTTACTGTCTCCTTAACGTCTGTTTCAGAGACAGTAACCTCTGGCATCTCTGTGTAATTTGCCGCGCTTACTTTTTCCGCAGCGATCCATTGTGCCTGGAAGTCATGCTCAACCCTCTGTGACCAGATGCTCGACCAGAATTCAGTCATTTCTTCCTTAGAGGGTATTGTGTTTGTATTTTGGCCTTGGTTCTCCTCGTTAAGATTTCTGAAGAACAGTTTCTGGTTATTGATAAAAAGGTCATTTTGTTTCCGCCTAAGCGTTCTCTTATGATACCTTTTTATCCTGTTTCCCAGTGCTGCTATCTTTTGCTTTAACACCTCGACCCTAAGGAGTAGTTTTTCCCGATACTGCGCATCGTTTTTCTTTATTTTTGCGCTCTTTGCATAGCTTAAAACTTTCTTCTCTAGCTTCTTTTTGGGTTGATCGGTCGTAAGATACGAGTGTATTACACCAATCTCCCGCCGGAAGGCAGAGATTTTTTCTTCAAGCCTTTTCTCCCATGGAGGTTGTTTTTGGGTTTCGTTTGTTGTTGTAGAAGGCGCGGTTTTTGTTTGCGCGTGTATGCTAGTGGCAACGCTAGCAGCGCAGTATACGTTATGACATAGGTTTTCTAGGTCATTAGATCTTGTAAACTCTCCTTTGAGTGTTGTGTTAATTGCTTCTATTGTGTTTTTGACCTCTAAGGTGATTTTAATGCGTGGTAGCTTTGGCCTTACTTGCATTTCTACTCCTTCATATTTATGATGGAATTCTTGAAAGAGCAGTTTGATCTCGGCTGATTCTGGTCGATCATCTTCTTGTTGTGGCTCATCGTTTGGTTCAGTCCTTTCATCTGGGGCCGCTGGTATAAAGCTTCTCCTTGCTAGTGACTGCCTAAGCAGTTGCGGCCTCCTGTTCCGGTTTTCAGTTGCTTCAGCCTTTATTGCAGCTAGTTCATCCGGAGATATCAACTTACGCTTTTTGATATTAGTAATTTGTGCCGCTAGGTGTTGCGATGTGAACTGTTTTTCGGGAAAAACTTCATTCCATAGTTCAACCATTCTTGCCCGGTACTTGGTTTTCTTTGTCTCCCCTTCAATGATATATATATATATATATATATATATATATATATATATATACTCGACCGTTGTATCTTGTGACATCCAGCAAAAAGTCGGTTTTTGTGACATCCACTTTAAAACCTGGTGTTATCCAAAAATAAAAAATATGAAATGTAATAAAAAATATTTTATTTTTAAATCCATAAAAATATTTGTATAAACTCACAAATTTAGAAATAAAATTTTTCATATCTTTGTGGCGTCCATTGTATATACAAAAAATTTTGACGTTGTAACATCCCTAAATATTTTTGTTAACTTGTAACATCCAGCAAAGTTGCCAATGTTTCATAAAAATAATGGATGTAAAAAGTACCTCTATAAAAATAAGAAATATACACTGGATGTCACGAGGAAACAAATAACAAATAAAATATACAAATACGTTAGGGATGTCACAAATATGTGCAAATATGTTACAGGTATATGTATAAAAATAAGAAAAATATACACTGGATGTCACGGGGAAGAAAATAACAAATAAAATATACAACCACGTTATTGATGTTATAATAGGCTTACAAGATGAATATACGGCAAGGACTAAAAAAAATACTCTGCTAAGATATGGGCACCTACGCTCACACTAGGCACTTTAATTACAGTGTACGTGTAAGCTAATATTGTCACGACTATATTTGTGACAAGTGGTATCTCTACCATATATGTCACAAGGTTTGTTATTTAGTACCCTTGTGACTGAGGGATTTAGGGGAATATGAAAATTAAGTATAAAGAATCCACATTTATACATGTATTTTATATAAGAAAACAGATTAACAGGAATAGAGGTTATTGCTATAAATAAATAAATAATGTAAAAAGAGGCATGCTGGCTGGAGAGAGTTGACCTAGGGGCCATAAGAAATAGACCTTATAGGCCGTAGAAAGTTGGCCTTATGGGCCATAAAGCGTAACCCCACCATAGTGAGGTTTTACTTAGGTATGTTAAGTAGGGACCACATTATTTCAGTGGTGTACTGGGTTCGTAGGGACCACGTATTTCAGTGGTGTACTGGGTGTGTTTAGTAGGGACCACGTATTTCAGTAGTATACTGGGTTGATCACTTGCTAGAGTGATGCCGGTCTATTATCCAGCATCGGCTTTTATAGACGAAATTAGTGCAAGCGTAGCAATATTGGTTATTGCTATAGTAAAATGATCCGAATTTAAACTTATTTATGACAGTATAACTAAAAACTGTAATATATTTTATTCAACTCCAGACTTAAATACCTTTCGTTTGATACTCTAATTTTTTAAATTTACCCCCACCTTTTTTTAAACTAAAATGTATTTGTTTAACTCCAGACTCAATTACCTTTCGTCTAATACCACACAAGCCATATTTTCATGTAAACTCTTATTTTTGACATTTACCCCCATCCTTTGTTTTAAATAAACTAAAATGTATTTTGTTTAACTGCAGGCTCAATTACCTTTCGTTCGATATCACACACGCCATATTTTCACATAAACTCCAATTTTTAAAATCTACCCCCACCCTTTTATTTGGCTTGCGTTAGGTGGATTTTGTTAATTTTTAAATGGGACCATCCCGACCCAAGACCCAGCCTAGGTACCAAATTTCATTCAAATCGGGCAATTTGACGTTAAAAAACTCGTTAGATTAAATTTTATCTGACTAGATTTAAAAATTCCTAATCTATTCAACTTCACTTTAGTTAAATTTAGTTGAAAAATAATAAGCCTATTATTAATTATTGTACCCTATATTCACAGTTTGTAGGTCAAATTAGATAAAAGTTGTCCGTTTTTGTATGTAACTCCCATTATCTTTTTGGACTCAGACTTCAGTTTTTATCAGTCCCAATTTTTATTTTCCTAGTTCGTGCAGCAAAAGCTAGGAAAGGTATTATGTTCGACGGATTTTTTTTAAGATAACTTAAAAATATTTTGTGACATTTGTTTGTTTGTATGTATGTTTATCCGGTTCGGTTCGGTCCTTCGGACTTTAAAAAAACCTGTAGCTGCACATTAAAATCGGCTTACTATATCGAAATGGCTTTTCTACCTTTTACCTTGAAATTTTTTAACTTACGTACAGCAATCTGAAAAACGCAGTCGTTCTGGGTATTTAGGTCGCTTTATTTTTTTTTTCAAATCAGATTTAATTAATTTATGAAAACTCCGTTACCAGAATAAAAAGTGTGGGGAAATAAAAAGTTTTAAATAAAAGTTTTCGTATTTTCTAATTTCTTACTTTTGACACGCTTTTATTAGCTTCACCTGTATGTTTGTAACTGACTCCTTTGGACTATTTTGACCTACTTTAAACGAACAGATTTAATTTAAACTTTGTACACTTATCAAGAAACGGTGACAATACAATAATTTGCCAGGCGCACCCTTGGGGGTACTTCGGGGACCCGCCCCCCCCCCCCCAAGCCTAAGAATTTTGCAAAAACGAACAAATTTAATTTAGACTTTGTATACACTTAAGAACCGGTGACAACGCCAAGATTAATAATTTCGCAGACTTTTTTCATATATTTTAGGAATAAAACAATAAAATAGGTTAAAATACGGATTAATGAGGTCTCGCTCCCTTCCCCACAAGAAATAATCCTTATTAAGTTTTTCTCATTATCCTGATCAGGATAATTTATTTTTATTATTACTAGTATTATTGTGAAAATAAATCATCGGTATACTGGCAACATACACTAAGTCAAAAATTTAGTTTTGAGAAAATCGCATTTTAAGAAGTTTTGAAATTAGGAACAACATTTGAGACATTTGATTTCATTGAGAAACTCCTGAATTTTACATTATTTATGCATTGAATATTGGAGAACGTATGTAAGTACCTATGTAAAAAAAGTTATTTTATGAAATTTTAGTAATATTTTATAGATTTTGTGAAGTCTAGGATTTAATGTATTTTTTAAATTTGGTTGTAACGACCAGGTTTCACCATGACTCAAAAACTAAAAAAAATGACTTTGAGTGTATTTTGCCAGTATACCGACGTAATATAGTTAATTAAAAACACGATTTCATAGCACATTAAACTAAAAAGTAAAAAATAAATATAGTTAAAAATGCTAAAAAACACGCTTCAAACTAGTTAAAAATAATTCTTAATATTAGTTGAAAACAATAATGAACGAAAAATACTAGTATTATTGTGAAAAAGACGTCGGGCTCTCGATATACAAAGAAAATATGGCACAAAGTGCCCCACGATTTTAGCTAACACCACTACTATACTATAGTAGTGGGAGCTTATATATCTTTGCGTTTCAGATGATTTTGAAACTTTTTTGTTGCGCCGTCTGTCTGTCTGTCTGTCTGTCTAAACCTTTCATTTTGAAATTTGTATTGGAGAACTTGGCTTTACTTTTATCTCAATTCTTTTTACGGAATGCCATTTTCGCGTACTTGGCTTTTTTTACATGAAATGTTTTTGTTATGTTCACTTCTTTTTTAAAGGAATTGGATAATATTTTGCAATGCCTTACTTAAATTTTTGAGGTTTTTTAGTTTTTGTCCATGGTTTTATCGTAGTTCCCATCAGCCTTCCAAAGCTCACCTCTCTAGCGTTTCTGAAAGTGCACAATGTTACTTTTAAATGTATAAGGGAGGGAAATAAATTAAAATTGTCGTGTTTTTAAATTTTGTCCTATAGTTTTATCATAGTTCCTATCAGTCTTCCAATGCTCAGCTCTCTAGCGTTTCTGGAAGTGGGTAATCTTACTTTTACATAACTTTACATTTATAAGGGCGGAGAGTAAATGAAAATATTGGACTTTTTAAATTTTTTCCCATAGTTTTATCATAATTTCTATCAGCGTTCCAATGCTCAGCTCTCTAGCGTTTCTGGAAGTGGGCAATGTTAGTTTATTATAAATTGACATTTATAGGGGAAGGAAGTAAATTAGAATTTTGGGGTGTTTTAATTTTTTTCTATAACTTTATCATAGTTACTATCGGTCTTCCAAAGCTCAGCTCTCTAGCATATCTGGAAGTAGGCAATGTTACTTTTGCTTATTTTTACATTTATAGGGGAGGGAAGTAAATTAGAATTTTGGGGTGTTTTAATTCTTTTCTATAGTTTTATCATAGTTCCTATCAGTCTGCCAAAGCTTAACTCTCTAGCGTTTCTGGAAGTGGGCAATGCTACTTTTACATAACTTTAAATGTATAGGGGAGGGGAGTAAATTAAAATTTTGGGGTTTTTTGATTTTCTCCTATAGTTTTATCATAGGTCCTATCAGTCTGCCAAAGCTCAACTCTCTAGCATTTCTGGAAGTGGGCGATGCTACTTTTACATAACTTTAAATGTATAGGATAGGGGAGGGGAGTAAATTAAAATTTTGGGGTTTTATGATTTTTTCCAGGGGTTTGGTCATAATTTCTATCAGTCTGCCAAATTTCAGCTTTGTAGCATGTCTGGAAGTACAGTAGAATATTGATGATCTATACATGAGTGAGTGAGTGAGTCAGTGAGTGGCAATTTCGACGTTTTTTGAAATTTCGTAACTACTTTATGGAATTCCATGAAACTTGGAGGGGTTGTTAACTCCATGGAGATCTACGACTGTGCAAAGTTTGAAATTCGTAGCTCATTCCGAAGTAGAGTTTTAGGTAGGTCAAGTATCGGCTGAAATGTTTTAAGAAAAGATGGTAACGGCGCGCGAACTTGGCGAGGCACTGCCGTGTCCTCAGATCTACTTACCTTTAAATTCAATAAACTTTGATTAAAAACAAAAAAACACTTTGCCGGAACAGCTTTTGCTCGATTTCTACGCGGGGTCACAAATAAAACGAAAACATAATTATGTAAGTGTGGATGTCACAGAGAGACGAATTTAAATCGAAGTATACATACTCAACTCAGCCCAGGGCTGGCCGATTGCGGACCAGCCGTTTGCAAAAATAGAATACCTACAGGGGCGTTCACTACGGGGGTAGTAAGGGGCTAGGGCTAAGGTCACTCATCGTCAAGCAAGCTTTACAGGTAGCGAAGCCTAACTCTGATTTTATATTTTTTGGTTATAATTTTTGACATGTTTTCCTCGGTTTCGCATTGGCGGCTCGTTGTTATTTTAAAAATGTGGTTTTAACACAGTCTAAAGATCTATTTAATAATGATACAGTTTCAAGATAGTTTGCAGCATAACTTTTTAATTACATAAATATATATAGTTTAGGTACCTTCATACTGTGTAAAACAACATCTTCAAAATAAAACAGAACCGCCAATGCGAAACCGAGGAAAACATGTCAAAAATAATAACCAAAAAATAGAAAACTTGACGTTAGCTTCGCTTCCTATAAAGCTTGCCTTTACGATGAGTGTCCTTAGCTAGGGTACCTCCAAGACGTAAACAGGGAGGTGCGAAGCACCCCCAACCATAGTCACATAGAAACTGATTACTAATCGGCTATGCTCGGTACACAAAAAATGGCCGATATTCCAGTAAAATCTATGACTACAGTAACTAGATTTTAAAAAAAAATCTAGATAATCTGGACTAGGTACTTACCTATGTTCAGCGAATTTTTGATAAATTATGTAGCTCTATACCTAGCTGGATATGTTATATTTACCGACGCTGGCGCCAGTTTGGCAGAATTAAGGCCCTTAATTATTATGCAAATAATATAAAATAAAAATATAAGATTTTCATTATTCAGTCTAGCAATTTGTTCCCATTTTCAAATCGGCTAACCCATATGTTACTTTTTTTAGGTACCTAAATTATTCTTCTGAATTTTTCTTATATGTGCTACTCCTAGGAAATAAATAAATAAATATATTTGAGGCGCAATTAGGGGGGGGTTCTATAAAATCGTTTAAGCAGTTTCTGAACTCGTTTCCTTTACAGGGTGGGCTAAAAAAACCTGGAAATTTTTTTTATTATAACTTTTGAACTATACAATCGATATTAATGGGACAAACTGCACTTGCCAAAGAATTAATCAGAGTTTTGACTAATTTATCATTTTTTGTCTGCCATCTCAAAATCCAAGATGGCGGACAAAGATGCTCGTTTATTCTTGTGTTGCGAATATGTTCTAATTATTTTTTTAAATTAGTAAGAAAGCTGCGTTCTTGCCAGGCCCGACAAGGTACGATTCAGCAAAATTGGTTCGGTGGTTCTATAAAAAAATATTTTTGTTCAACCATTGTCTTGCATATTATACGATTGCTTGCCAATCATGTCTGCATTTATTTACTTATAAATTTATTACTACTGAACCGATGTTAGTGGAAATAAACAACATCCTGGTGAGAATTGATTGCTTTTTTAAGATCATGATCAAAGTTATCGCCATCTTAAATTTTAAGATGGCGGATAGAATTATTTTGGATTCTTTAAAATGGCGTGTTTATTCTTAATTTCCGAAAATGTTTTAGATTTTTTTTAATCTATGAAAAAGCACTACTTTTTCCCCACACAACGAGGTGAAAATTATTAAAATCAGTGTGGTGAATCTCAGAATATCTATTTTTGTTTCAACCATTGTTTTAGAAATTATACAATTGTATTGCCAATCATGTCTGCATTAATTTTCTTATAAATTCTACCAATTTTAGTGAAACACAAAAAATCGTGGTAAGAATTGATTGCTCTTTAAAGATTATAATCGAAATTTGCCGCCATCTTAGAATTTAGGATGTCGGACAGAAATTGCCAATGCAATCGCATAACTTGTAAAACAATTGTACAAAATCAGATTTTGTGAGAACCACTTCGCCGATTTTATTAAATTGTACTTTATTAAGTGGGAGAAAAGTAGTACTTTCCAATAAATTAATAAAAAAAACTAAAACATTTTCGAAAAATAAGAATAAAAGTGCCTCTTTGAAGGATCAAGTATGGTTCTGTCCAACATCTTAACTTTTAGGATGGCAGCAAATTTCGATTAATAACCTTGAAAGAACAATCAATTCTCACCATCATTTTTCTTATTTCACTAAAATCGGTTTGGTAATAATGATTTATAAGGAAATGAATGCAGACAGGGTTGGCAATGCAATCGTATAATCTTGTAACACAATGACGAAAACAGAAATAGGTTTTTTGAGAACCAATACACCGATTTTGCTAATTTGTACCTTGTTGTGCGCGGGAAAAGTAGTGCTATTCTATAATTTAAAAAAAAATCTAAAATATTTCCAGAATATAAGAATAAACCCTCCATTTTTAAGAATCAAGTATGATTCTGTCCGCCATCTTAAATTTTAAGATGGCGATAAATTTTGATCATGATCTTTAAAAAACAATCAATTCTCACCAGGATGTTTTTATTTCATCAAAGTCAAAGTTTCAGTAGTAATAAATTTGTAAGGAAATAAATGCTGACATGATTGGCAAGGCAATCGTATAATTTTCAAAACAATGGTTGAAACAAAAATATTTTTTTTAGAACCATCAAACCGATTTTGCTGATTCATACCTTGTGCGTGGCAAGAACGCAGCTTTTCTACTAATTTAAAAAAATAATTCAAACTTGTTTGCAACATAAGAATAAACCAGCATCTTTAAAGGGTACATTTTAATATTGTCCGCCCTCTTGGATTTTGAGATCGCTGACAAATAATTATAATTTGTCAAAACTTTGATTAATTCTCTGCCAAGCGCAGTTTGTCCCATTAAAATCGATGGTATAGTTCAAAAGTTATAATGAAAAAAAATTGTGCGGTTTTTTTTGTGCCACCCGGTATATATGTATTGATTGATTTATAAGAATTATAATTTAATTCAGCAGATTTGTTTTTGTAAAAAAATCACTGAATAGAGTTAAAAATATACTATTATAAATCAGTACGTTTTGACGTAGCTAGATTAAAATTTAGCGCTCTTTTTACTCATCTGACTTTAACTACGTGGTAAAAAAGAGGACGGAGATAGCAATTCACAAATAGTATCAATTCCCTATCCAAGTCCGTTAGTTAATTCACTTTTGCTCTGAGGTACATGAAGAAATATTTATTTAAATTTTATATTTATGTTCCCAATAAGCTAGCTAACATTATTTATTATGCTAACATTTTTAAATATTTTTACAAAGATGCAAGTCAAGTGAATCGCTGGAGCACATAGCAACAGCCGCCCAAAATAAAAAATAAACCAAATTTAATTAATAAAATAGGCATAATGCAAGGTTGTCGCTTTGACGGATGTTACAAGTGCGTGCAATTAAGATGAAAATATACATTGGATGTCACAGAGTGATGAATATCAATTGGATCGATTCTTGAATATACTCGCGCCAATATACACGGAAATTTTGGCGTCAAAATTTTTCAAAAATTTTGCTGTATTCTTCATCAGACTCATGGTATGCTATGACATTCATTTAATATAGGTACACCCGGGCCCTCCCCATCAGGACTGTACCAAAAACATGGAAAAACGTTGTGACATCCGAATTTGGATGTCACGGCGTCGAAGGATGTCACAAGATATCTAAATTTTTTACGCCTGTATGTCACAACGATCAGCGTATATATATATATATATATATATATATATATATATATATATATATATATATATATTGATGCACTCGGCGTTGTCACCTCGGCGTTAAAGATATGACGACCTGACCTCACCTATTTATAGTGGTGTTAGCCCATATATAGGCACATATATGACATGAGGGGTTCTTTTACCAGAATTTCAAAAGAGAGGTAAATATTTTTTTTCAAATATTTGATAAAGACGTGGAATGGAACCTTTGGACATGTGGTATTTCCTGCCACCTCAGGCACTGTTGCCGCTTTTATTATGGTGATAACGTATGGCGTAAGTCATAATAGCTTTATCTAACTAAATTTAAAAATTAAATATAAGGTAACGACGTTTTACTTTTATTTAGGGATACTTTAGGAAATATTACAACTTTAAAAGGTTGCAAAAGTTTGTAAGAAAAGATTAATGGTGACAACGTACTGTCTTTATATAAAAAACCGAACATTTATACTTTCATTATAGAAAAACTTGCTGTTATTTTTTTTGGTTTTGTGATCTCAGAAAAGTTGCATAGCTTGAAAGTCCTAAATACAATTTTTGTTGAAAAATGGTTTACTTACTGTCAAAAATTCTACACATAGATCCGACAAACATTAAAAGGAAATTGTCAAAAATACACTCTATGGAATGTAAAAAAATTAATACATTATCTTGATTTATATATTTTTGGGTTTGCAATGTTTATGACATGATTGATATAAATTTTTTAAAAAAATATTTATCCGTAAAAATAAATTTAATAAAAAAGAAATTGTGATAATTAGTTAAGTTGTTTAAAACAGGAAAACCATATACAGGAATGATGTGTTTGCCCACGCCACAGCCCAAAGCGAATATTATTAATCTAATAATAACCACCAGCAATCACAAGGCTCAATGTCAGAATTTGTAAATGACATTCTTTATCAAAAAAATTTCACGGGCGAATCCTCAGAGGTAAAGTAGCTTGGGGACGCGTTTCGGCTCCCAGAAGACAGCCTAAGCCCTGGATTTTTTTAAATTTGAAGGAATTTCACGAGGCAAAAAGTCTTAACAATAAAGTTTGACGGGCAAGTCCTCAGAGGTAAAGGTAGCTCGGGGAAGCGTTTCGGCCTCATTAGGCCTCATTCAGCCCGAGTATAACCATGAAATGAAATGATCATGTCGGTATCTGAAAAAGAAATAGGAAATATGGTGTTTACTTTATTATTTAATTTCCATGTAAGTCATATCAAAATTATAATATCTTTATAGTATAAGAGCCCAGTAGGATTTTGGGCTTGAATTGCAAACCAATACTCATATATTTTACTCGATTCGTCATAAGACCATGTTCCAAAAAAAATGGAGATACCTGCGAAAATCCTGCATAAACAACCCGCCATCTTTGTTTAAAGATGGCGAAAAGGAGTTTAAATCAAATGTACGTAACTTTTTTATTATGACATCGATTTTACTCAAACAAATTGTGATTAGCTTTTACTATAATGGTCTCTCCAAATCACTATCAATACTTTGTTTTTTATTTGTCTCTATACTATAAATTCTGTAAGTTCCTCAAATATGCAGTTTTTTTTAGGTTTTTTGATTTTTTAAAGAAAACTACTGGATTTACAAAAAAAACATAAAAAATAAAAAATATGCAGATTGTTAAGATATATTTATTGTGGGTCTAATATTTGCTGTAGATTAAGCGGTTCTCGAGTTAAACTTAAAAAACCACTAAATTGGCCTATACCTACCCCCAGGTATAAAATTTTCATATTTTCATTAAAGTCATAAAAGTTACTAAAAAACTATACAGATCGAAAAAGGATGTAAAGCTTAATAAGAAAAGGCTATTAGTTTCAATCAGAAACTGATACTGAGGTAGATATGGCGGCTTAAACATGGGCGAAGCGTAATTTACAATTTTATTTTTGAGGGTAATTTTTTTTTATAAAACGAACCCCTACGGGGTCAAAGTGTACCCCCGCTAAACGGCAATTTAATTATCTACAAAAAAGGATAGCCCACACTTTTTGTCGTAAAGTTAATAGTTTTCCTGAAAAACACAAAAAATATGCGGCATACATAATTCGATGTTTTCGTTCCATAGAAGTACGACATGGCATGGGTTCATTAAGGGAAAAAACAATTTATGCACAGATAAGCGAATCCCAGTTACATATTTAAACTCAGCGTCAAAAATCTTACACAAAACATATTTGATACTTTTCTTTTAAATTGACAGGTGGTCACTTGATTTTGGCAACTGCATAACGGTTTGAGCTAGAGACTTGGTTCTATTTTTGATTTGTGGACAAAAATGACCGATCAAAATTAATCACCACTGACATGTTTTTATATTTATAAAATATATACAGGGTGTCCCAAAAATCCGGGTCTATAAATATCTGCTGAACTATTGCAGATAACTGAACCATATTTGGTAGTGATCGATGACATCGAGAGATTTACTTTATGCATACATTAACAAAAAAGTTTAAAAAATACATTAAGAAAAAAGTTATATTTATATTTTAGCTATTTATTCGATTTTTATTTTCAAAAAAACACCCTGTATTTCGAAAACGGAGCAATTTCGGACTAAAGTAGGTGGCTTTTAAATGTACTGACCTTTCATAGACACAGACCGTATAAGTAATTTTATCCATATTTCCGTGCTTTTTCATGTTTTTCCCGGTTATGCTGTAATTGACCAGAGGCAAACAACCAAAACCTTAAACTACATGGCAATACCAACAAAAAAATATGTGTGAAAAATTCCCACGTATCCCCCATACGTGGTATGGCGGGTATAGCTATATTTAAAAATTTGTAAAAAATGGTAACAGAATAAGTTTCACAGTCGCTAGAATTTGACACGTTTTTTATCATAGGAAAGGGACAGTTGGCGTACATGGTTTTTCAAAGACCTTTCAAACAAGATATCTCTCAATAGGGTTTTTATTTAAAACAACAAACTTGTAAATTTTGACAAAAACTGAAAAAATTAGTTTTGACAGTCCATAGATTTTGACAAATTTGATTGTGTAGACAATTAACGGCTATATCAAAATAAGTATTTATTTGTCAAATACCTTTAAAACGAGGTATCAATCGATAAGGATTTATAATTAAACTTTTTAAGTTGATCGCCCCTATGGCGCCCCCTAATACAGGAGCAGCACAATCGCCTCTTCATAAAATAGATCTCTTGAAGTTAACGATTACTGCCAAATATGGTTCAGTTATCCTCAATAGTTCAGAAGATGTTTGAGTGGACTCAGAGTTTTGGGACACCCTGTATATATATATATATATATATATATATATATATATATATATATATATATAATCATAGTGATTTTTTTGTTTATGCTAGCCTGACCAGGTTAAAAACACTAAAAACGCGCATTTTTGTCTGTGTTCGTGCAACTTTAATTTTAAATTCAAATTTCGCGCCAAATTCCCGTATTCGGAAAACCCACACAATTTCAATTTGATTGGCACAAGCAAAACGCCAGCGCCATCTACGGAAAAATGAATCTGCGCAAAAGGGCGTAACCAAAAAGAGATTCGTCTGTCGTATTCTATCGAGATCACCACGCAGCATGGTGATAAATTCTATTAACCAAAAAATCCAATAACATTCTTAGAAAATAAAACTAAACCATTACACAAACAAGTGATTCTAGTGTAGATCGCCTGCAACGACTGGGCCAGCGAGAGGAGCTCCTCTGGACGACGGAAACAGCTGAAAAGGTGAGTGCCAATCCTCTATATTGTCTTTGTGTGGCTCGGAAAAATTAATATTTTTACATCGTCCTTTTAAGGATTTTTGCACCCAGATTTTATAAAACAACCAGTGCGCTTACAGTCCCGCAGCTCTCAACCCTCAAAACATCAACATTTTCTGGTCCCACGACCCAGATAGTTTTTAAAATTTGTTTGCTAGAAATATTAGATTTTTTCGCCTCGCCATTTTGGTTCATTTGTTGCCGTGTCCGGTTTAGAAAGGAGGTTCCGTCCCCCCTTGCGTGGCTTAACGGTGGCTCCACCCACATTTCATTGCAGCCGAAATTGGCACTTCGTACGTCGTTTGTTTTGATTTAAAAATCGAAAGTTGTTTAAATAATAGTTATTTGTTTAAATAATATGTTATAGTTATTCAAAACAACAAAAGTGCTTGTGAGTTAAATGCTTTATTTTTATTTAACAGGTAAACAAACACATCTAGTAGAATTAGTATTTACCTGTAAATAATAAGAGAAACGGTAGTAGGTACAAGTTGTATCTGTGTGCATTTATTTTGGGAGAAAAATCGCGACCTAGGATAACAGCTGATGATAAGTTTTTGCATTTATTCGAGAAATCGATAATAAAATATATGCTGTCGGACTCTTTTGGACTGATTAAAGTCAATAGGGGTCAAGTGTTAGTTTTATTCCTTTTAAATATTTTTAATTTTTTAAATTAACAATATGTCGTTAAAAAAGCTTGAGAATCAACGCAAAGTTTCAATATCTCGTATTACGGAAACGTATAACTTGGGAACAAAAGCTAAATCAGATAGTTCTTCCTTGCCAATTTTTAAGGCGTTTTACGAATCGTTAGATGATCACTATGAACAATTTAAAAACATTCATAATGACATCATAGGTCTCTTGAAAGACGACGACGATGATGAATTCGAAGTACAAGACAAAATTCGGAAAGATACGGATCTATTCTACCACCAAGCTAAAGTTCTTTTTTCGAGTTTATGTTCCGATTCAGTTCACTCAAATTTCACCCCCGCAACTTCACACTATTCACGTAGCGATGATCTGGGCCCTTTAAAGGTACCTTGCTTTAATGGAAACGTAAAAAAGTGGCCAACCTTTTACGATGTTTATTCTTGTTTGGTTCACGAAAACTCGAATTATTCCGATATAAGGAAATTTCAACATTTGCTAACCTTCCTTGAGGGCGAACCACTTAATATTTTAAGTTCTATAAAATTAACGGCAAGTAATTACGCAATCGCCTGGAAGGTATTAACAGATCGCTATCAAAATAAAAGACTTTTAGCCAGTACCTACTGGAACTCAATCTACTATGCAAATTCTTTAAAGGGAAACCAGTCAGCAAAGGATCTTAGAGTCTTGGTAGATACCTTTTCCGAGAATATTGCGGCGCTCGAAAATCTTGAATTTCCAGTAACGTCGTGGTGTTTTTGTTTATTTTCAATTTTATTATCAAAAATCGATCAAACCACAAGAACCGCTTTCGAATTAAAGTATAGTACTACCGAGATTCCAACATATCAAAATCTAATTCAGTTTCTTATTAACCAATGCCGTGCTCTTGAAACAGTACAGCTATCTCCCCAAAATACGCAAATGCAACCTTCGACTTCAAAACAGCAAAAACCAAATTATTCGAATTCTAGTAACCAAAAATATAATTCTTATTCAAATAATCAGTACAAATCAAGCCCTCCATCAAATTTTTTAGCGCATACGCACTCACAAGTAGCAAATAAACAATCCAATATTCAATTTCGACAAAACCAACAACCCTATAAGTGCAAATTATGCAATAATTCTTTTCATCCACTTTCCCAGTGTGGTGTTTTTATTTCCAAATCTCCTTCAGATCGTTTTACTTATGTAAAACAACAATCGTTATGTATCAACTGTTTACGTTCAAATCATCAAGTAATCGACTGCAGTAGTACCTACAACTGCAGGGTATGTCGACATAGGCACCATAGTCTTATTCATCTATCGCAAACGACAGATTCAATCCGTCAGAATTCAAGTCAATCCTTTGTTAATTCAAGCCAAAATTCAAATCAAAATTCGAACTTAAATCAAAGTTTTAATTCAAATCAAGTGGCCGTGCCTAGCACAGGCACAAACTTATCGTATCAGAATTCAAATTCAAGTCTTAGCCAACAGAACCCTAGTTTTGTTCAACCCAGTTCAAATTCAATTCAAATCAATTCGAATCCAAATACATCTACAAATCAATACTCTTCGTTATCCACCTTGACGCCCCGGACGACAGTGCTTCTAGCGACTATAAAATTAGAGGTACTGGATAGTCGGGGTAACTACCAACCTGTCCGAGCACTTCTGGACAGCGGTAGCCAAGCTAACCTGATAAGCGAAGCTTGTCTTAACAGGTTAGGCTTGCCAAGAAACAAAATTTCGATCCCTGTTCTGGGACTAAATCAATCTTCATCGGCCACTAACGGCATTTCTACTTGCACTATTCGAGCCCTAGGCCAACAAGAGCCTACCTTTTCTATTCAAGTCTTCGTTTTACCGAAACTCTGTTCGAATATGCCCTCAATACAGGTAGATTCATCCAATTGGAGTCATATTTCAAATCTAAAGCTTGCAGATAATCAATTTTACAACCCTGGTCCAATTGACTTACTCTTAGGTGCACAACTTTACACAGAAATCGTCCAATCAGGACGAATTCCAGGACCTCACGGCCTACCCTCCGCTTTTGAGACAGTTTTTGGGTGGGTCTTGATGGGCCAAACTCAAAGCATAAATATTTCACCTCAAGTCAATTCTTACTTTACTTCCTGTGAGCAGTCTCTCGACTTTAATATTCGCAGATTTTGGGAACTAGAATCAATTAAGTCAAAAACGTTTCTCTCACCCGAAGAAAAAAGATGTGAAGAGATTTTCCAAAAAACTACCACTAGAGATATTTCGGGCCGATTTACTGTAAATTTGCCTTTTCGTCACATTGACCCTCCTGACCTAGGAGACACATATTCAGTGGCCTATCGTCAATTTTTGTCTCTGGAATCTCGCTTAATAAAAAATTCAAATTTCTATAGTATGTACTCGGATTTTATGAGAGAATATCTCAAAAACGGGCACATGTCTTTAATTCCAAAATCCGAACCTAGACCTCAGTTATGTTCTTATTTACCACATCACGGAGTCCTTCGTCTTGACAAATCAACGACTAAACTCCGGGTGGTTTTTAACCCCTCGATTAAGGGTTCGAAAGGCCTAAGCATGAACGAAACTCTTTTAATAGGACCAAAATTACAAGCCGATATTTCCGAAATTCTATTAAAATTCAGATTTTATTCTATCGTATTTTTAACTGATATAAAACAGCACTTTTTACAAATTCAAATTAATCCAATTCATCGGGACTACCAAAGGCTACTTTGGCGATTTGATCCCAATGAACCCCTGCAGGAATACAGGCTTAATACAGTGACGTTTGGTGTTAGTTCAAGTCCCTATTTAGCTATCAGAACTCTTAGAGAACTAGCCATCCTGGAGGCTAAGAATTATCCTGAAGCATCCCAGGTCCTTTTGAATAACATTTTCATGGACGATATTTGCTGTGGAGCTAACTCTCTAGAAGGTGCTTTATCACTTCAAAAAGATCTCATAGCGTTGCTTAAATTGGGAAAATTTGAATTAAGAAAATGGGCATCAAATAATCCGAAACTTCTTTCACATTTGTCGCCCGCTGATTGTCAGATCCCTGTTACCTTTGAAGACGATTCTTCAACATCAATTAAGGTGTTGGGCCTTCAGTGGCACCCTTCTACAGATACTTTTACCTATTCTTGTACCCCTTGTGAAAAACCTTGCACCAAAAGGAATATTTTATCGGCTATCGCTAAAATTTGGGATCCTATAGGTTTCTTATCGCCTGTTTCATTTGTAGCCAAAGTGATTATGCAAAAACTTTGGTTATGCAAAACTGATTGGGATGAAATACCCCCCGATCCAATCAAAACTCTTTGGAATCAATTCAATAATCAATTAACCACTCTTTCGAATCTTTGTATACCTAGACATATTTTTTCGAATAATATTCAACGATGTCAATTGCTAGGTTTCTGCGATGCATCCGAGCTAGGATACGCTTCTTGCGTATACGTTCGTGTCGAATTACCAAATAAAATTATCAAAACTGCTCTAGTCATGGGCAAGTCAAGGGTTGCTCCCTTACACACTATTTCAATCCCACGTTTGGAACTACTTGGAGCTACTCTATTAGCTGATTTACTCGAACTAGTTATTCGCACCTATTCATCATTACTCGTAATCGATGAAATTCTTGCGTTCTCGGACTCACAGGTCACGCTTCATTGGGTCACATCTTCACCTCACAAGTGGAAGACCTTTGTGGCAAACCGCGTGAGTCGTATTCAAGAAACAATCCCCGAAGTCCCATGGTATCACATTACTTCACTCGAGAACCCTGCCGACTGCGCTAGCAGAGGGTTGTCGCCCAATAACTTAATAAATCACCCTCTTTGGTTTCACGGCCCTCCATGGATTACCTTGCCCACTACGGAGTGGCAAATTCAAAGGTTTATAAATGAACGTTCTTTGGGAGTTCCAGACGAGGTTCTCAAAGAAGAAAAACCGGAAAATTCAGTGGTGCTGACGGCAGAAATTCAAAATCAAAACTTTTTTGATAGATTAATCGATAAAATATCCAATTTAAATACCATTCAAAAAATCATTTGTCATTTTTTAAGACTTATTCACAATCGAAAAACCTCAGTTGACCCTTTATCCGGCGTTTTTTCCGCTTTTGAACTACACAAGGCTCTACTTGTTTTAGTTAAAAGGATCCAAGAAGAGTGTTTTTCGGATATCATTCAAAAAATTCAAAATACTCAGCTATTACCTAAGCCGTTTCGCAAACTCGCGCCCTTTTTGGACGAATTGGGTTTCCTTAGAGTGGGCGGACGCTTACGGCATTCTCAACTCTCCTTTGAGGCAAAACATCCCTTATTATTGCCGAAATCTCATAGATTAACCCAATTGATCATTCTTCAAACTCATAACGAAAATTTACATCCCGGAATAAACACAGTCCAATACTTAATTCGTCAAAAGTTTTGGATTATGTCATCACGTCGAGCTATTCAGAGGGTTTTATTGAAATGTATTCCCTGCTTTCGCTTAAAACCAAAACCGTATACTCCGTATATGTCGGATTTACCTTCTTTTAGAACGTCACAATTAAAATGCTTTTCACACGTTTGCTTAGACTATGCAGGCCCAATCAAAACCTTTGTAGGTCAGAGACGTCGTGGAGCACAAGTTGGTAAATCATATATCGCAGTCTTTGTCGATACTTCTGTCAAGGCAATCCATATCGAGCTTGTTTCGGATTTAACCACAGAGGCGTGCATCGCTGCTTTACGACGCTTTGTCGCTAGACGTGGCACTTGTGTCCAAATCACAAGTGATAGAGGCTCAAACTTTGTTGGGGCTATTAAGGAGCTCCATAATCTTTCGAAATTAGCTTCTGAGAGCTTAAAAATCAAATGGTGTCTTAATAGTCCGGGAGCCCCCCACCTAAATGGTCTAGCAGAAGCAGGAGTCAAATCTATAAAAACACATTTGTATCGGGTCATCGGCGACCAGATACTAACCTTCGAAGAGCTCTATACTCTCCTCGCCCAAATAGAGGCATTACTCAATTCTCGACCCCTTTGTGAGCAAAGCTCTGACCCAAACGATCTTACGTCTTTGACTCCGGGTCATTTCCTCACAATGGAACCCCTTAATTCGTGTCCTGATCCTGACCTTTCTACCCTTAAAGTTAATACCCTTAAGCGTTGGCAACTTATCCAACGAATTCATGCCGATTTCTGGAAGCGTTGGAAACTCGAGTACTTAAATACTTTACAACAGCGTTCTAAGTGGTCGGACCCTTCGGTTGAAATCAAGCTAGATTCGCTTGTATTAATTAAGGATGAAACTAGGCCGCCATTACACTGGTTGCTGGGTAGAATAGTATCTGTACATCCTGGTCGGGATAATTACATTCGAGTTGCTACTGTTAAAACACAACACGGACTTTTCACTCGTCCCGTGGTCAAGTTGTGCCCACTACCTTTAGATGCGCACTAAACTCCCAAGCAACTTCTTTTGTTTCGTGTGTCGTTATCTAGAATATATATATATTTTTTTTTCATTTTTTTTCTTTTTGATCTATAAACCTAAAACGGATTTAATTACCTACCCTTTAAGGTTTTGAATTAACTTATATTTTTTTTATATAGCCATTTGTTTATTCAATTAATCTCAATGTAAAACTTCGTTTTAAGTGGGCGGAAAATGTTCGTGCAACTTTAATTTTAAATTCAAATTTCGCGCCAAATTCCCGTATTCGGAAAACCCACACAATTTCAATTTGATTGGCACAAGCAAAACGCCAGCGCCATCTACGGAAAAATGAATCTGCGCAAAAGGGCGTAACCAAAAAGAGATTCGTCTGTCGTATTCTATCGAGATCACCACGCAGCATGGTGATAAATTCTATTAACCAAAAAATCCAATAACATTCTTAGAAAATAAAACTAAACCATTACACAAACAAGTGATTCTAGTGTAGATCGCCTGCAACGACTGGGCCAGCGAGAGGAGCTCCTCTGGACGACGGAAACAGCTGAAAAGGTGAGTGCCAATCCTCTATATTGTCTTTGTGTGGCTCGGAAAAATTAATATTTTTACATCGTCCTTTTAAGGATTTTTGCACCCAGATTTTATAAAACAACCAGTGCGCTTACAGTCCCGCAGCTCTCAACCCTCAAAACATCAACAGTCTGATTAATTTAACCTTAATTCTTTTTCCTGGCATTATCAATATTTTAAATTAGTCAAGTGTTTTAAGAATTGGCTATGTGGCGCAAATTAAGTAAAAAAGTCGCATCCTTATTCTTTCAAATTCAAATAAAACCCTAGTAATATGACATTTTATATATATATATATATATATATATATATATATATATATATATATATATATATATAAATATATATATATATATATATATATTTATATATATATATATATATATATAAAATGTCATATTACTAGGGTTTTATTTGAATTTGAAAGAATAAGGATGCGACTTTTTTAATTAATTTGCGCAACATAGCCAATTCTTAAAACACTTGACTAATTTAAAATATTGATAATGCCAGGAAAAAGAATTAAGGTTAAATTAATCAGACAAAAATGCGCGTTTTTAGTGTTTTTAACCTGGTCAGGCTAGCATAAACAAAAAAATCACTTTGATTTAATTTGCGATGTTTTGTCACGCGCTATTTAGCTTTTTCCTTCAATAAGAAGAACCACTATAAAAAATTAAAACACCCCAAAAATCTAATTTACTTCCCTCCTCTATACTATCCTACTTCCAGAAACGCCAAAGAGCTGAGCTATTTAAGACTAAAAGGCACCATAATAAAACTGTAGAAAAAAATTTAAAAACACCAAAATTTTAATTTACATTGCACACTTCCAGAAACGCTAGGGAGCTGAGCTTTGGAAGGCTGAAAGGACCTATGATGAAACCATGGGAAAAAATTTAAAAACCCCAAACTTTTAATTTGCTCCCCTCCCTTATAAATGTAAAGTTATTTAAAAGTAACATTGCCCACTTCCAGAAACGGTAGAGAGCTGAGCTTTGGAAGGCCGATAGGAACTATGATAAAACTATAAAAGAAAATTAAAAACCCCAAATTTTAATTAACTTCCCTGCCCTATAAATGTAAAGTTATGTAAAAGTAACAATCTCCACTTACAGAAACGCTAGAGAGCTTAATTAATTAAATTAAAAAATCACAAGGTTTTAATTACTTCCCTCCTCTATAAATGTAAAGTTATGTAAAAGTAACATTGCCCATTTTCAGAAACGCTATAGAGCTGAGCTTTGGATGGCTGATAGGAACTATTATCTGGGGGCACAGTAGTGCCCCGCCAAGTTCGTGCGGAAATGGCTGTACCATCTTTTCTTGAAACATTTAAGCCCATATTTGACCTATCTAAAACTCTAATTCGGAATGAGCTACGAAACTCAAACTTTGCACACAGTCTTAGATCTTTATAGAGTTAACAATCTCTACAAGTTTCATGGAATTCCATGAAATAGTAAAGTAGTTACGAAATTTCAAAAAACATCGAAATTGCCACTCATTCACTCAAAACATCGCAAATTAAATCAAAGTGATTTTTTTGTTTATGCTAGCCTGACCAGGTTAAAAACACTAAAAACGCGCATTTTTGTCTGACTAATTTAACCTTAATTCTTTTTCCTGGCATTATCAATATTTTAAATTAGTCAAGTGTTTTAAGAATTGGCTTTGTTGGCGCAAATTAAGTAAAAAAGTCGCATCCTTATTCTTTCAAATTCGAATAAAACCCTAGTAATATGACATTTTTTTTTCTAAATCCCTTTGGTTCAAACTTACGGAGGTATTTTTAAGTAAAAAACTGGAAATAGTAAAGTATATTTTTAACATGTTTGTTGACTAATTATTTTAATTTAAAATTGGCTAAGTAAGTTAGTCAAAGATTTATCATTATTAAAAACCGGATTTTCTTAATAAATTTTGTTTAAAATCCGAGGCGTTTTTAAAAGTTTTTAAATTGACACACATATCCATAAAAAGTTCTTTGCCACCACAAAAAGAATTACTTATTGTTGGCTTCAATTTTCTTTTATTTATAACACTTTTTTTGGACATCGTATTTTATAGTCGAAGTAAATTAGGCGTAAAAATGACGACTAGATGAACAAATTTATAAGGATTTGACATTTTGGTTGTGAACTCCTAGTATGAAACCTAAGGTGCAAAACCGAGGAAAAAATGTCAAAAATTATAACCAAAAAATAGAAAATCAATGTCAGGCTTTGCTTCCTATAAAGCTTGCATTTACGATAGGTGTCCTTAAGGAAACCCCCTCTACCCTAGGATTAACCTCCTCACCAAACTGAACCTCACGACGATTTTCTGCGTTTATCTCACAAGCCGTAACTTTTTATATTCTTCATTAAATTTCTTATATATGATTCAAGTTTCAAGATTAATTCCACACATTTTAAATATAATTACAAACATTTTTATAATAAATTTTTTAATTCTTTTATTAGTGCTGAAAGCGAAAAATTTAATCCTGTAGTGCTTTTACCTACAAACAAAAGATAGAATACAAGAAAAAAATTAAGTAACTAAAAATAGCTTATTAAAATTTTAAAAACTTTAAGAACATTGACTAAGTAACTACTGTTTATTACTTAATTTTTAAACTAATAAGTTTAATTATAATACTAAACTTTTCCTGTCAAAAACAAACTCTTTACATATACTACAAATAAAGAAATAAATCTTTATTATTTTTTACAGACACATACACACACACACACATGCATTCACATAAACCCATATGCTATAGGTATAGGTACAGGTAAAATTACTTTGATAACTAGTGGACAGTGGTTTTATTATATAATAGATTCTTATGTACAGTAGGTCCGTAAAGTCTGGAATCACCCATTATTGCTGATTTAGAGACCGTTGAGGGGATGACATGTTTGTTATTAAATAAATGACGTACTTCATGATTACTTTCAACTCTATTTGACCAATCAGGGTGCTAAAAAAACTTATTTCATACAAATGTCTTTTATTAAGTGTTTAGGTATGGAGATACCTTAACAAAAATGTACCACATTTGTAATGACCTATCAAAGCCAAATGTGAAAAAATATACCGGGTGTCCTATTTAAAAAAACATAAGTTTATGTCATAGCTTTTTCTTTTTATTAAAATTTTAAAAACTTTAAGAACATTGACTAAGTAACTACTGGTTATTACTTAATTTTTAAACTAATAATTTTAATTATAATACTAAACTTTTCCTGTCAAAAACGAACTCTTTACATATACTACAAATAAAGAAATAAATCTTTATTATTTTTTACAGACACATACACACACACACACATGCATTCACATAAACCCATATGCTATAGGTATAGGTACAGGTAAAATTACTTTGATAACTAGTGGGCAGTGGTTTTATTATATAATAGATTCTTATGTACAGTAGGTCCGTAAAGTCTAGAATCACCCATTATTGCTGATTTAGAGACCGTTGTTTGGGTGACATGTTTGTTATTAAATAAATGACGTACTTCATGATTACTTTTAACTCTATTTAACCAATCAAGCTGCTTAAAAAAACTTCTCTCATACAAATGTCTTTTATTAAGTGTTTAGGTATGGAGATACCTTAACAAAAATGTACCACATTTGTAATGACCTATCAAAGCCAAATGTGAAAAAATATACCGGGTGTCCTATTTAAAAAAACATAAGTTTATGTCATAGCTTTTTCTGGAACATCCTGTATAATTAACCATAGCCTTGTATAAGTAGGCATAATAAAGGGTTTTGAAAAAATAGAAAGATTAAAATCGGAAAATGACTCCTGACACACTCAGCAAGCTGTGTGCAAAATTTTGTTCTGAGGTCACAAAATGGTATATATAGCTACTTTTTGGCCGTGTAGTTCACGTATCTACCGGTGGCGCTAGCGGCGCTTTTACTGAAACCAAACGGAGTACTAAGTCACCTCGGTGGTATAAAAGGTATTTTGCGTGTTAAGACCGCGTCGCACCGACCTCAGAAATTTGGCAACCTTGTGGTTTAGATTTTAGAGACGGGTTTCTTTGTTGTATGTAATTTTAGATATTACCTGCTTTTTACCCTTGGAATGTTTAATCGAATTCTCGGAAACGTCTCGGGTCTGATATTTTAGAAGGGGCTTTGTAGACGATTATTATTGTATTTTTTATCTTATTGAAATAATTGAACTAATTTTGTTAGTCTTCCTACATTTCTTTGATTATTCTGGTAGTTTTGGACGGTTGATTGATTGCTTTTGTAAGACATTAAATATTTGCGATTTGTGCTATGGGCTTGAGACTTAAAATTAGTTAAGTAGTTTAATCATTAGAGACATAAAATGCGGTTTTGGTGCAAAAGGTCCGAAACTTGGCACAATTATAGGGTTGACTGTCCATAATGTTCAAGAAAGTTTTTTTTTTAAAAATGGCGCACAAATTCTGTTTTTCTAAAATCCCTTGGTGTTTGTAAAAGAGTTTGAAACTAAATTTTATACGAAAATGCTAAAAAGTGTTTTTGTTAGAGTAATAGTTTTCGAGGTATGATATCAACCATTTTGTCGTCATTTTTGAATTTGCACAATTTCCTTTTTTTGGTGGCCTTTAACTTAAAAACGACTCATTTTTGAGAATGATTGTAATGACATTAAACAAAGATTGATAGATATTCTACAAAAAGTATCAATTCGTTGCATGTGTAATATTCTTGCTAGGATACAAACCACAAAGTGTTAAATATATATTTCTTTCTATATTATAAGCAAAATAAACTGAAATAATTAGGTTTTATCCAATTTTCTAAATACTAAGTACTTTAGAGAAAATGCATAATAAAGTTTATTGTAGAACTCCATTGACGTCCCAATTATGGGGCTATTTTTAAAGATCACAAAACAAAATCCGTATTATTTTATGTTTTATTCAAACCTATCCCATACACAAAGGATATTTATTTTGCTTGGGGCAAAGATTTATAATGAATTTCCTAAAGCAATAAAGATGCTATGTTTTAAATCATTTGTCAAAAAATCAAAAGAGTTTGTATTTTCCGATTTTAATCTTTCTATTTTTTTAAAACCCTTTATTATGCCTACTTATACAGTGTGTCCGTAAAGTGTAGAATCACGAATTTTTTAAAAAAGTTGCAAGCTTTTTAGAAAAAAGCTTGAATATTAAATAAAGATTTAAAATACGAGTTAGAAAAGGCTATGGTTAATTATACAGGATGTTCCAGAAAAAGCTATGACATAAACTTATGTTTCTTTAAATAGGACACCCGGTATATTTTTTCACATTTGGCTTTGATAGGTCATTACAAATGTGGTACATTTTTGTTAAGGTATCTCCATACCTAAACACTTAATAGAAGACATTTGTATGAAATAAGTTTTTTTTAGCACCCTGATTGGTCAAATAGAGTTGAAAGTAATCATGAAGTACGTCATTTATTTAATAACAAACATGTCATCCACTCAACGGTCTCTAAATCAGCAATAATGGGTGATTCCAGACTTTACGGACCTACTGTACATAAGAATCTATTATATAATTAAACCACTGTCCACTAGTTATCAAAGTAATTTGACCTGTACCTATACCTATAGCATATGGGTTTATGTGAATGCATGTGTGTGTGTGTGTGTATGTGTCTGTAAAAAACAATAAATATTTATTTCTTTATTTATAGTATATGTAAAGAGTTTGTTTTTGACAGGAAAAGTTTAGTATTATAATTAAAATTATTAGTTTAAAAATTAAGTAATAAACAGTAGTTACTTAGTCAATGTTCTTAAAGTTTTTAAAATTTTAATAACAATTTTTAGTTACTTAATATTTTTCTTGTATTCTATCTTTTGTTTGTAGGTAAAAGCACTACAGGATTAAATTTTTCGCTTTCAGCACTAATAAAAGAATTAAAAAATTTATTATAAAAATGTTAGAATTTCTATATTTACATTTAAAATGAGTGGAATAAATCTTAAAACTTAAATCATATATAAGAAATTTGATGAATAATATAAAAAGTTACGGTTTGTGAGATAAACGCAGAAAATCATCGTGAGGTTCAGTTTGGTGAGGAGGTTAATCCTAGGGTAGAGGGGGTTTCCTTAAGGACACCTATCGTAAATGCAAGCTTTATAGGAAGCAAAGCCTGACATTGATTTTCTATTTTTTGGTTATTATTTTTGACATTTTTTCCTCGGTTTTGCACCTTAGGTTTCCTACTAGGAGTTCACAACCAAAATGTCAAATCCTTATAAAGGAGGAGGCACTAAATACATTTTTTACCGGGACGCATCAGATGAGCTGAATTTGAGATATGTTGAAGGCCAAACCTTCCTAATAATTTTGCCAAAAAAAATTGGGGGGGTCATAGGATTCGTTTTCGAGCTATACTCATTTAAATGCGCGCCACTGAAATATGGAAAAATATAACCTTTTGTCGTTTTTTTGTAATAACTGATCGCCAAATAAAAACAAAAAAATGATATTAGTCTTATTTTATTGATAAAAGAGTCCTTTTAGAAATTTTATCAATTTTTAACATATAGTTTGCGTCAGATACCTACAAAGTGAATAATTTAAAAAAAAATACAGGAAAAATACCTGAGATTTATTACGTATAAAGAAAGGGAACTAAAAATGCATAGTCAAAATTAACTTCACTTGCTTTCATGTGAGTCGTTTTATCTATTCTAGAGTGCTGTTTGCATAATTTATGCATTATGTTATAAGCTAACAGGGTATTTCAAAAAAAAAAAATAATTCGACGCATGACATATTTACTAATTGTCTACGAAATAGTGTGTTTACTGGGATGCGTCAAATGAGATGAATTTAAGATATGTTTGAGCCTAAACCGTCCGGATGCTTGTTTCATCGGTTTCGTTTTCGAGCTATAATTATTTAAATGCGCGCCACTGAAACATGGAAAAATTTGACCATTTGTAGTTTTTTTGTAATAACATCGCCAAATAAAAATAAAAAACTGGTATTAGCTTTACTTTATTGGTAAGAGAGTTCTTTTAAGAATTTTATCAGTTTTTGACATATAGTTTCCGTCACATACCTACAGAGTGGCTCAAAATAATAATAAAAAATACAGGAAAAATACCTGAGATTTATAAAATATAAAGAACGGAAACTAAAAATGCATGGTCAAAATTAACTTCACTTGTGAGTCGCTTTAACTATTCTAGAGTGATCTTTGCATAATAGGTTATGTTATAAGCTAACAGGATATTTCACAAAAAAAATTAATTCAACGCATGACATATTTACTAATTGTCTACGAAATAGTGTGTTTACTAAGATGCGTCAGATGCACTGAATTTGAGATATATTAGAGCCTAAACCGTCGTAATACTTGTTTCAAGAAAAAGTTTGTGGTGATCGGTTTTGTTTTCGAGTTATACTTATTTAATGCTAGAATATAGGAAATGTAGGGACAAAAAGGGGTCAACTCACCCCTTTCCGGGGGTTCTGCCAAAAATTTTTAGAAATAAAGCCTGTGAACAAACTTAATTAATAAAAGTTTAAATATTAACTTTTTATCCCTATAAAGAGATAGAAGTTGTAGCGAAAATCCATAAGAGTATAGCTCAAAAACGAAACCGATGACCCCCCCAATTTTTTTAAGCAAGTTTCAGGATGGGGGGGGCTCTAACATGTCTCAACTTCACCTGATCTGACGCATCCCGTTAAATACATTATTCCGCTGCACAGTTAGTACACCTATTATTTGTTTAATTTACAAAATGTTTGATTTACCCTGTAGGTTTACTACATAAACCATTGTGTATGTAAATGTTACTTAACAATAATTACAACGACTCACATTGAAGCAAATGAATTTATTTTATTTTAAATTTAACAAATCCCAGTTAATATTCCTGTACTTCTGTTATTCATATTTTTAGCCACTTTGTAGATATGTGACGAAAATGAATATTGGTTTTTATTTCTATTTGACGAGAAGTTATAGCAAAAACACTACAAAAAGTCACATTTTTCTTTCTTCCAGTGGCAGATTTAAATAATTACAGCTCGAAAACGAAACCGATGACCCCCAATTTCTTTGAGACGAGTATTTAGACGGCTTGGGCCCTAACATATCATAAATTCACCTCATTTAACGCATCCCGGTAAACACACTCTTCCGTAGACAATTAGTAAACGTGTCATGCGTTGAATTATTATTTTTTTTTAAATACCCTGTAAACTTATCACATAACCTATTAAGCAAACATCACTCTAGAATAGTTAAAGCGACTCACATGAAAGCAAGTGAAGTTAATTTTGACCATGCATGTTTAGTTTCTTTTCTTTATATTCAATAAATCTCAATTATTTTTCCTGTATTTTTTTATTATTTTGAGCCACTCTGTAGGTATGTGACGGAAACTATATGTCAAAAACTGATAACATTCTTAAAAAAACTCTTTTAGCAATAAAGTAAAGCTAATATCAGTTTTTTGTTTTTATTTGGCGCTAAGTTATTACAAAAAAACTACAAATGGTCATATTTTTCCATATTTTAGTGGCGCACATTTAAATAAGTATAGCTCGAAAACGAATCCTATGACCCCCCTAATTTTTTTTTGTAAAAATATCAGGTAGGTTTGTCCTTCAACATATCTCAAATTCAGCTCATCTGACGCGTCCCGGTAAACAATGTATTTAGTGCCTCCTCCTTTCTTCATCTAGTCGTCATTTTTACGCCTAATTTGCTTCGACTATAAAATACGATGTCCAAAAACAGTGTTATAAATAAAAGAAAATTGAAGCCAACATTTACCGTTGTGTAGGTATGAAGGGCAGCAATTTATAAGTAATTCTTTTTGTGGTGGCAAATAACTTTTTATAGATATGTGTGTCAATTTAAAAACTTTTAAGAACGCCTCGGATTTCAAATTTTTTTTATTAAAGGCCGCTTGACATGGTGCATTACGCGCTGCAAATATTTGCAAGCAAAAAATTTCTGTCAAATTGTTGCCTGCAAAAAATCTTCTTTTTGTTTGACATTGTGCATGGCCATGCATTGATTCCCCAGAATCTAGGTAAAAATTTCCCAGTTTGCATGCAAGTACAGTTTGCATGCAAAAAAATGGCACCGGACTGATAAAAATGGATTGCCTGCAACAATCAGCTGGATGTGTACTGCGCATGCACCTGGGCAAAATTTCATGCCATTTGCCTGCAAATTTTATTGTCATGCACCATGTCAAGCGGCCATAAGAAAATCCGGTTTTTAATAATGATAAATCTTTGACTAACTGACTTAGCCAATTCTAAATTAAAAAAATGAGTCAACAAACATGTTAAAAAGATACTTTACTATTTCCAGTTTTTTACTTAAAAATACCTCCGTAAGTTTGAACCAAAACGGATTTAGCAAAAAAAACAAATGTCATATTACTAGGGTTTTATTCGAATTTGAAAGAATAAGGATGCGACTTTTTTACTTAATTTGCGCTAACATAGCCAATTCTTAAAACACTTGACTAATTTAAAATATTGATAATGCCAGGAAAAAGAATTAACGTTAAATTAATCGGACAAAAATGCGCGTTTTTAGTGTTTTTAACCTGGTCAGGCTAGCATAGACAAAAAAATCACTTTGATTTAATTTGCGATGTTTTGTCACGCGCTATTTAGCTTTTTCCTTCAATAAGAAGAACCACTATAGCAGCTACGTCCCTGGCCGTAACTTATATTCAATGTCTTTGGAGGAATTCAGCTATTTCAAGAGAAGAAAATAACTTACTCCTACTAAGCTTTGCTTTTTAAGCGACAAAACAATAGTGAAAATTGCAGCAAAGCAAGTTGTTTTGAAAATAGATTTTTTTTAGAAAAAAAAATTGAGATAACGCCGAAACTGCGTTATTTGGGTGTGTTTCAAGCTATCTAAGCAATATCGTTGTGACATCTGTCTGCGTGTATCTCTGTCCGTAACACGATAGCTCCTAAACCGCTGAACCCATTTTCATGAAATGTTTAGGTGAAATAGTGTTTGACATTGTAACGAGCTGAATAGATTTTGGTCCAAATCCACTAATGCTTGATAGTTTTTTGACAATTATTTTTTTTTAAATGCAAACTTTTTAACGGAGCATCTTAACAATATGCGGCTTTGGAAATATAATGGAGCACTTTTATCTTAATAATTTGTGTAATACCTGGAAACTTCATAAAAGCCTTCGTTTCTGAGATATGTACAAAAAAACTGAAAACGGGAAGTGTTCTAATAGGCTAGCTAGAAAGGTATCAGATCCGTCATGGATTCGTTTATTTTATTTCAGAAAATTGCATTTAAATACAGTCAATTTTTATGTTTCCGTTGCATTTTTCAGGGGATAATGTAAATTTGCATAATATTTTTCATATTATCTTTTGAACTATAGGTCGTTTTTGAGTTATATTGGTTTTAAATTCCTGTTGGAGTGCACTAATAATACGAGTTGAACCAGGATTACGTATAAGTAATCCTGGACCAAGTCGGAAATTATTAGTATACTTAAATAGGAATTTAATACTTTGGTACAAATTTAAATAACCTAAAACGAACTCAGAGAAATTCGTTTTGAAAAAATATGTAACTACAAATAATATAAACTGAAGAAAGTTGCTGTCAAGATTTGGCAATTTTGCAAAGCAGGTGCAAGGTGCAGGAAAATATGCATTTGCAATATAGCGAATAAAAATTATAATTTTATTTTGACTTTCTTGGAAATTAAATGATAAAAATCACATCACAGGACATTTGAGCCTTTTGGTTGCTGGTGGTTATTACTAGATTTATAATATGCGCGTTGGGCTGTGGCGTGGGCAAAGACAATATCCTGCATATGTTTTTTTTCTGTTTTAAACGGCTTAACTAACTATTACAACTCCTTTTTTATTCAATTTACTTTCACGGATAAATTAAAAAATATTCAAAATTCTGTCATATCCATCATGTCATAATCATTGCAAACCAAAAAATATACAAATTAATATAAACTATTAAATTTATTAGCATTCCAAAAACTGTATTTTTGACACTTCCCTTTTATTTGTTTTTCGGATCTATGTGTAGAATTTTTGACACTAAGTAAACCATTTCCCAACAAAAATTGTATTTAGGACTTTCAAGCTATGCAACATTTCTGAGATCACAAGCGTTTTTCTATAATGAAAGTATAAAGGTACGGTTTTTTTATATAAAGACAGTACGTTGCCACCATTAATCTTGTATTACAAACTTTTGCAACGTTTTAAAGTTGTAATATTTCCTAAAGTGTCCCTAAATAAAAGTAAAACGTTGTTACCTTGTATGTAATATATAAATTTAGTCAGATAAAGCTAATACGTTGCTTATAGGTTAGGGTAGATATACGCCATACGTTATCACCTCAATAAAATCGGCAACAGTGCCCGAGGTGGCAGGACATAGCACATATCCAAAGGTTGTATATTGGCCTGAGGTCCGAACGTATTCCACGTATTTATCAAATATTTAAAAAAAAATCTTTACCCCTCTTTTGAAATTCTGCTAAAGGAAGTTCCCCTCATCTCATATATGTACCTATATATGTGGTAACACCACTAGAAATAGGTGAGGTCAGGTCGTCATATCCTTATCGCTGAGGTGACAACGGCGCGTGCATCTATATATATATATATATATATATATATATATATATATATATATATATATATATATATATATATACTCGACCGTTGTATCTTGTGACATCCAGCAAAAAGTCGGTTTTTATGTGAAAATATGGCGTGTGTGATATCGAACGAAAGGTAATTGAGTCTGCAGTTAAAAAAAATACATTTAGTTTATTTTAAAAAAAGAGTGGGGGTAAATGTCAAAAATTAGAGTTTAAATGAAAAGGTAATTGAGTCTGGAGTTAAACAAAATACATTTTAGTTTAAAAAAAAAGGTGGGGGTAAATTAAAAAAATTAGAGTTTAGGTCAAAACATGGCTTGTGTGGGATCAAACGAAAGGTATTTGAGTCTGGAGTTGAATAACTATATTTCAGTTTTTAGTTATACTGTCATAAATAAGTTTAAATTCGGATCATTTTACTATAGCAATAACCAATATATGGACAGAACACTGCACGGGACTGCTGCAGGAGACGAGACCCGAATTTCTGTCAGCCTCTCCGAGAGGAGACATAGAAGTGCATGGAGGGGAGGTGATCATCGAGGGGGAAATGGTGGAGAATAATATTAAAAAACTTAAATCCGGAAAAGCTAGCGGACCTGGGGGAATATATGCTGAAATGCTCAAATATGGATCAGAGAAACTACTCGAAAATCTCACATATGTTATTGATCAATGCATGGACGGACATCCAGTGCCTGATGATTGGAAAATTGCATTCATATCCTCAATACATAAAAAGGGAAACAAGATGGATTGCAGCAATTACAGAGGAATTTCGATAACCAGTACTCTGGGTGGATTGTACGGTGGGATTCTTAGAGATCTAATGGAGAGTGATTCTCATGAACAAGAGGAAGAGGAGCACAGTGGGTTTCGCGCAGGCAGATCTTGTAGTGATGGTGTTTTTTGTCTTAAACAAGTGATTGAGAGGGGGAGCGCCAGAAATGTAGAGACTCATGTTACCTTTGTGGACCTACAAAAAGCATATGATACCGTTCCAGTAGAAAAATTATGGACAGTTTTAGAGCAAACTAATATCAATCATACATACATAAAAGCGATAAAAGAACTATACAAAGGGTCAAAATCTAAAATTGAAATTGGAGATCGACTTTCAAAAGAATTCCTGGTAACAAAAGGCTTAAGACAGGGACGTTGTATCTCTCCAACTCTTTTTAAAACATATATCACGGTAGCTCTAAAAAACTGGAAACGTGGAGTGCACGGCATGGGAATACAACTTAACGACCGATTTACCATATACGCACTGCAGTTTGCTGACGACCGGGTAATTGTGGCTAATGATGAGAAAGACATGGAGTGTGTGATGAGAGGGTTAACGGAGGAATACCAAAAGTGGGGATTTACAGTGAACGTGGTCAAGACACAGTACTTATGTATTGGAAACGAATCCAGTGAGTTAGTACTAGAAAATGGACAATCAATTTCTCCATGCAATGAGTATGTATACTTGGGTGTCACATTTGATAAGACAGGAACAGACTGTAAAGAATTGGAAAAAAGAATAGTAAAAGCAAAAAAAGTTATTGGATGTCTTAACAGTATTTTATAGAGCAGAGAGATAAAAAAAAATGTAAAGTTTAACATATATGAAACAATGGTCAAAAGCACGCTGTTGTATGGAATAGAGACTTGTCGCGTAACAGAAAAATACAAAACAAAAATGGAAAGTGTCGAAATGGATGCAATAAGAAGCTCAATGAGAATATCTAGAATAGATCACATAAGAAATGAGATCATAAAAGAAAGAACGGGAATCGAGGGAAGCATAACGGATGATATTACTAAAAGGCAACTGATATGGTACGGCCATGTACAACGGATGTACGACGAAAGATTACCAAAGCAGGTCCTAGAATGGCAACCAATAAGGCGCAGAAAAAGAGGGCGTCCTAAACTAGAATGGCAACAGTCAATCCAAAGATCAATGAGTCAAAAGATTCTGACAGAGGATGATTTTCAGGATCGAAGGAGGTGGAGAATAGGCGTCGGACAACGTAGAAAAACGTTCTAAACCGACATAGTAGTAGTAATAACCAATATTGCTGCGCTTGCACTAATTTTGTCTATAAAAGCCGATGCTGGATAATAGACCGGCATCACTCTAGCAAGTGATCAACTCAGTATACCACTGAAATACGTGGTCCCTACTAAACACACCCAGTACACCACTGAAATACGTGGTCCCTACGAACCCAGTACACCACTGAAATAATGTGGTCCCTACTTAACATACCTAAGTAAAACCTCACTATGGTGGTTACGCTTTATGGCCCATAAGGCCAACTCTCTACGGTCTATTCTTATGGCCCCTAGGTCAACTCTCTCCAGCCAGAATCTCTCTTTTTACATTATTTAATTATTTATAGCAATAACCTCTATTCATGTTAATCTGTTTTCTTATATAAAATACATGTATAAATGTGGATTGTTTATACTTAATTTTCATATTCCCCTAAATAACTCAGTCACAAGGTCACTAACAAACCTTGTGACATATGTGGTAGAGATACCACTTGTCACAAATATAGTCGTGACAATATTAGCTTACACGTATACTATAATTAAAGTACCTAGTGTGAGCTTAGGTGCCCATATATGAGCAGAGTATTTTTTTTAGTTCTTGCCGTATATTCATCTTGTAAGCCTATTATGACATCAATAACGTGCTTGTCTATTTTATTTGTTATTTTCTTTCCCGTGACATCCAGTGTATATTTTTCTTATTTGCATACATATAGCTGTAACATATTTGCACACATTTGTGACATCCCTAACGTCTTTGTATATTTTATTTGTTATTTGTTTCCTCGTGACATCCAGTGTATACTTCTTATTTTTATAGAGGTACTTGTTACATCCGTTATTTTTATGAAAAGTTGGCAACATTGCTGAATGTCACAAGTTAACACAAATATTTAAGGATGTTACAACGTCAAAATTTTTTGTATATACAATGGACGCCACAAAGATATGAAAAATTTTATTTCTAAATTTGTGAGTGTATACAAATATTTTTATGGAAGTAAAAATAAAATATTTTTATTACATTTCATATTTTTTATTTTTGGATAACACCAGGTTTTAAAGTGGATGTCACAAAAACCGACTTTTTGCTGGATGTCACAAGATACAACGGTCGAGTATATATATATATATATATATATATATATATATATATATATATATATATATATATATACTCGACCGTTGTATCTTGTGACATCCAGCAAAAAGTCGGTTTTTGTGACATCCACTTTAAAACCTGGTGTTATCCAAAAATAAAAAATATGAAATGTAATAAAAATATTTTATTTTTACTTCCATAAAAATATTTGTATACACTCACAAATTTAGAAATAAAATTTTTCATATCTTTGTGGCGTCCATTGTATATACAAAAAATTTTGACGTTGTAACATCCTTAAATATTTGTGTTAACTTGTGACATTCAGCAATGTTGCCAACTTTTCATAAAAATAACGGATGTAACAAGTACCTCTATAAAAATAAGAAGTATACACTGGATGTCACGAGGAAACAAATAACAAATAAAATATACAAAGACGTTAGGGATGTCACAAATGTGTGCAAATATGTTACAGCTATATGTATGCAAATAAGAAAAATATACACTGGATGTCACGGGAAAGAAAATAACAAATAAAATAGACAAGCACGTTATTGATGTCATAATAGGCTTACAAGATGAATATACGGCAAGAACTAAAAAAAATACTCTGCTCATATATGGGCACCTAAGCTCACACTAGGTACTTTAATTATAGTATACGTGTAAGCTAATATTGTCACGACTATATTTGTGACAAGTGGTATCTCTACCACATATGTCACAAGGTTTGTTAGTGACCTTGTGACTGAGTTATTTAGGGGAATATGAAAATTAAGTATAAACAATCCACATTTATACATGTATTTTATATAAGAAAACAGATTAACATGAATAGAGGTTATTGCTATAAATAATTAAATAATGTAAAAAGAGAGATTCTGGCTGGAGAGAGTTGACCTAGGGGCCATAAGAATAGACCGTAGAGAGTTGGCCTTATGGGCCATAAAGCGTAACCACCATAGTGAGGTTTTACTTAGGTATGTTAAGTAGGGACCACATTATTTCAGTGGTGTACTGGGTTCGTAGGGACCACGTATTTCAGTGGTGTACTGGGTGTGTTTAGTAGGGACCACGTATTTCAGTGGTATACTGAGTTGATCACTTGCTAGAGTGATGCCGGTCTATTATCCAGCATCGGCTTTTATAGACAAAATTAGTGCAAGCGCAGCAATATTGGTTATTACTACTACTATGTCGGTTTAGAACGTTTTTCTACGTTGTCCGACGCCTATTCTCCACCTCCTTCGATCCTGAAAATCATCCTCTGTCAGAATCTTTTGACTCATTGATCTTTGGATTGACTGTTGCCATTCTAGTTTAGGACGCCCTCTTTTTCTGCGCCTTATTGGTTGCCATTCTAGGACCTGCTTTGGTAATCTTTCGTCGTACATCCGTTGTACATGGCCGTACCATATCAGTTGCCTTTTAGTAATATCATCCGTTATGCTTCCCTCGATTCCCGTTCTTTCTTTTATGATCTCATTTCTTATGTGATCTATTCTAGATATTCTCATTGAGCTTCTTATTGCATCCATTTCGACACTTTCCATTTTTGTTTTGTATTTTTCTGTTACGCGACAAGTCTCTATTCCATACAACAGCGTGCTTTTGACCATTGTTTCATATATGTTAAACTTTACATTTTTTTTTATCTCTCTGCTCTATAAAATACTGTTAAGACATCCAATAACTTTTTTTGCTTTTACTATTCTTTTTTCCAATTCTTTACAGTCTGTTCCTGTCTTATCAAATGTGACACCCAAGTATACATACTCATTGCATGGAGAAATTGTTTGTCCATTTTCTAGTACTAACTCACTGGATTCGTTTCCAATACATAAGTACTGTGTCTTGACCACGTTCACTGTAAATCCCCACTTTTGGTATTCCTCCGTTAACCCTCTCATCACACACTCCATGTCTTTCTCATCATTAGCCACAATTACCCGGTCGTCAGCAAACTGCAGTGCGTATATGGTAAATCGGTCGTTAAGTTGTATTCCCATGCCGTGCACTCCACGTTTCCAGTTTTTTAGAGCTACCGTGATATATGTTTTAAAAAGAGTTGGAGAGATACAACGTCCCTGTCTTAAGCCTTTTGTTACCAGGAATTCTTTTGAAAGTCGATCTCCAATTTCAATTTTAGATTTTGACCCTTTGTATAGTTCTTTTATCGCTTTTATGTATGTATGATTGATATTAGTTTGCTCTAAAACTGTCCATAATTTTTCTACTGGAACGGTATCATATGCTTTTTGTAGGTCCACAAAGGTAACATGAGTCTCTACATTTCTGGCGCTCCCCCTCTCAATCACTTGTTTAAGACAAAAAACACCATCACTACAAGATCTGCCTGCGCGAAACCCACTGTGCTCCTCTTCCTCTTGTTCATGAGAATCACTCTCCATTAGATCTCTAAGAATCCCACCGTACAATCCACCCAGAGTACTGGTTATCGAAATTCCTCTGTAATTGCTGCAATCCATCTTGTTTCCCTTTTTATGTATTGAGGATATGAATGCAATTTTCCAATCATCAGGCACTGGATGTCCGTCCATGCATTGATCAATAACATATGTGAGATTTTCGAGTAGTTTCTCTGATCCATATTTGAGCATTTCAGCATATATTCCCCCAGGTCCGCTAGCTTTTCCGGATTTAAGTTTTTTAATATTATTCTCCACCATTTCCCCCTCGATGATCACCTCCCCTCCATGCACTTCTATGTCTCCTCTCGGAGAGGCTGACAGAAATTCGGGTCTCGTCTCCTGCAGCAGTCCCGTGCAGTGTTCTGTCCATATATTGGTTATTGCTATAGTAAAATGATCCGAATTTAAACTTATTTATGACAGTATAACTAAAAACTGAAATATAGTTATTCAACTCCAGACTCAAATACCTTTCGTTTGATCCCACACAAGCCATGTTTTGACCTAAACTCTAATTTTTTTAATTTACCCCCACCTTTTTTTTTAAACTAAAATGTATTTTGTTTAACTCCAGACTCAATTACCTTTTCATTTAAACTCTAATTTTTGACATTTACCCCCACTCTTTTTTTAAAATAAACTAAATGTATTTTTTTTAACTGCAGACTCAATTACCTTTCGTTCGATATCACACACGCCATATTTTCACATAAAAATTGTGGGGAAATAACAAGTTTTAAATAAAAGTTTTCGTATTTTGTAATTTCTTATTTTTGACACGCTTTTATTAGCTTCACCTGTATGTTTGTTAGTAGGTATGTATGTTTGTAACTGACTCCTTTGGACTAGATTGTGACCTACTTTAAACGAACAGATTTAATTTAAGCTTTGTACACTTATCAAGAACCGGTGACAATACAATAATTTTCCAGGCGCACCCTTGGGGGTACTTCGGGAATCCGCTCCCCCCCAAGCCTAAGAATTTTGCAAAAACGAACAAATTTAATTTAGACTTTGTATACACTTATCAAGAACCGGTGACAACGCCAAGATTAATAATTTCGCAGACATTTTTCATATATTTCAGGAATAAAACAATAAAATAGGTTAAAATACGGCTTAATGAGGTCTCGCTCCCTCCCTACAGGAAATATTCCTTATTAAGTTTTTCTCATGATCCTGATCAGGATAATTTATTTTTATTATTACTAGTAATATTGTGAAAATAAATCATCGGTATAAAAATTTAGTTTTGAGAAAATCATATTTTAAAAAGTTTTGAAATTAGGAACAATATTTGAGACATTTGATTTCATTGGGAAACTCCTAAATTTTACATTATTTATGCATTGAATATTGGAGAACGTATGTAAAAAAAGTTATTTTTTGAAATTTTAGTAATATTTTATAGATTTTGTGATGTCTGTGATTTAATGTATTTTTAAAATTTGGTTGTAACGGCCAGGTTTCACCATGGCTCAAAAACTAAAAAAAAATGACTTTGAGTGTATTTTGCCAGTATACCGACGTAATATAGTTAATTAAAAAACACGATTTCACAGCACATTAAACTAAAAAGTAAAAAATAAATATAGTTAAAAAACTAAAAAACACGCTTCAAACTAAACAGTTAAAAATAATTCTTAATATTAGTTGAAAACAATAATGAACGAAAAATACTAGTAATATTGTGAAAAAACGTCGGGCTCTCGATATACAAAAAAAATATGGCACAAAGCGCCCCACGATTTTAGCTCACACGACTACTATACTATAGTAGTGTGAGCTTATATATCTTTGCGTTTCAGATGATTTTGAAACTTTTTTGTTGCGCCGTCTGTCTGTCTGAACCTTTCATTTTGAAATTTGTATTGGAGAACTTAGTTTTACTTTTATCTCAATTCTTTTTACGGAAGGCCATTTTCGCGTACTTGGCTTTTTTTTACATGAAATGTTTTTGTTATGATTTCACTTCTTTTTTAAAGGAATTGGATAATACTTAATTTTTAAAGTAGTAAAATATGCGGAATATTGTTCAAAATTTTTGCAATGCCTTACGTAAATTTTTGAGGTTTTTTAATTTTTTTCCATGGTTTTATCGTAGTTCCCATCAGCCTTTTAAAGCTCTGCTCTCTAGCGTTTCTGATAGGGGAGGGAAATAAATTAGAATTGTCAATTTTTTAAATTTTGTCCTATAGTTTTATCATAGTTCCTATTAGTCTTCCAACGCTCAGCTCTCTAGCGTTTCTGGAAGTGGGTAATCTTACTTTTACATAACTTTACATTTATAGGGGAGGAGAGTAAATGAAAATATTGGACTTTTTAAATTTTTTCCCATGGTTTTATCATAATTTCTATCAGCATTCCAATGCTTAGCTCTCTAGAGTTTCTGCAAGTGGGCAATGTTAGTTTAATATAAATTGACATTTATAGGAGAGGGAAGTAAATTAAAATGTTGGAGTTTTTAAATTTTTTCATATAGTTTTATCATATTGTCTTTCAGTCTTAAAAAGTTCAGCTCTCTAGCGTTTCTGGAAGTGGGCAGTGTTACTTTTACATAACTTTACATTTATAGGGGAAGGAAGTAAATTAGAATTTTGGAATGTTTTAATTTTTTTCTATACCTTTATCATAGTTACTATCGGCCTTCCAAAGCTCAGCTCTCTAGCATGTCTGGAAGTAGGCAATGTTAATTTTACTTAACTTTACGTTTATAAGGGAGGGAAGTAAATTAGAATTATGGGGTGTTTTAATTTTTTCCTATAGTTTTATCATAGTTCCTATCAGTCTGTCAAAGCTCAACTCTCTAGCATTTCTGGAAGTGGGCAATGCTACTTTTACATAACTTTAAATGTATAGGGGAGGACAGTAAATTAAAATTTTGGGGTTTTTTGATTTTCTCCTATAGTTTTATCATAGGTAGTATCAGTCTGCCAAAGCTCAACTCTCTAGCATTTCTGGAAGTGGGCGATGCTACTTTTACATAACTTTAAATGTATAGGGGAGGGGAGTAAATTAAAATTTTGGGGTTTTATGATTTTTTCCAGGTGTCTGGTCATAATTTCTATCAGTCTGCCAAATTTCAGCTTTGTAGCATGTCGGGAAGTACAGTAGAATATTGATGATCTATACATGAGTGAGTGAGTGAGTGAGTCAGTGAGTGGCAATTTCGACGTTTTTTGAAATTTCGTAACTACTTTACTACTTTATGGAATTCCATGAAACTTGGAGGTATTGTTAACTCTATGGAGTTCTACGACTGTGCATAGCTTGAGATTTATAGCGCATTCCGAAGTAGAGTTTTAGGTAGGTCAAATATCGGCTGAAATGTTTTAAGAAAAGATGGTCACGGCGCGCGAACTTGGCGAGGCACTGCCGTGCCCTCAGATCTACTTACCTTTAAATTCAATAAACTTTGATTAAAAACAAAAAAACACTTTGCCGGAACAGCTTTTGCTCGATTTCTACGCGGGGTCACAAATAAAACGAAAACATAATTTTGTAAGTGTGGATGTCACAGAGAGACGAATTTAAATAGAAGTATAGATACTCAACTCAGCCCAGGGCTGGCCGATTGCGGACCGGCCGTTTGCAAAAATAGAATACCTACAGAGGCGCCCACTACGGTGGTAGTAAGGGGCTAGGGCTCAGGTCACTCATCGTCAAGCAAGCTTTACAGGTAGCGAAGCCTAACTCTGATTTTATGTTTTTTGGTTATAATTTTTGACATGTTTTCCTCGGTTTCGCATTAACGGCTCGTTGTTGTTTTAAAAATGTGGTTTTAACATAGTCTAAAGATCTATTTAATAATGATACAGTTTCAAGATAGTTTGCAGCATAACTTTTTAATTACATAAATATTTATAGTTTAGGTACCTTCATACTGTGTAAAACAACATCTTCAAAATAAAACAGAACTGCCAATGCGAAACCGAGGAAAACATGTCAAAAATAATAACCAAAAAATAGAAAGCTTGACGTTAGCTTCGCTTCCTATAAAGCTTGCCTTTACGATGAGTGTCCTTAGCTAGGGCACCTCCAAGACGTAAACAGGGCGGTGCGAAGCACCCCCAAGCATAGTCACATAGAAACTGATTACTAATCGGCTTTGCTCGGTACACAAAAAATGGTGTGGCCAATTAAAATGCGTTCGGAGACATTTGTGGCAACCTAAAAGACGTTGCCGCCATTTTGTGACACTGTAAATAGAAAAATAACGCTGTGCCAATTTGTGACACTAAAATCAAATTACTGAGTAACTAAACAAATAGCTGGAAGCAGAACTGTATTTTCCAGCTAGGTAAAACATTGATATGCCCGATAACTTTTATACAGTGGAGAAGGGTGGGGGGGTTCAGAAATAAGAAAATTTTAAGCGCCACAGTGTTTCAATATCAATGTTTTACAAAGAAGATCTTAATTAAAATACAGTTCAACCCAAACGTTGTAGCCAAACAATGAAACTCTACTTACTTCCGAGGCTTCCAGAGTATTTGTGTAATTAGGAATAACCAAAAAAATTGACTAATAAACAAAATAAAATTCTAAGAGATTCCTAAATGAATCAAAATAACACAAATAGAAAGTTCCTTATAGGTAGATGCACATTTCCAACAGGTCACAGTGTACCTACATTTGAGTCAATAGTGTAAGACTCACTTATCTAAATGATTGTTAAAAAAAAACATACTTCCAAAATCATTCCATCATAGGGGAGATCTGGACCAAATATCTGCTGTCATCATTCTACGTTGGGTAGAATGAGACAGACAGCAACCCAGTCCGAGATCCTCCCCAGGAGGTAAAACAATGTAAGGAAACCGCAAAAAAAATATAACCTCATCTCCCTTTTGTCTCTGCAAAGTTAGCTCACTCGATTGTACAAATAACGCAAAAATTTAGTTCATCTTGTGTATTTTAATTGGAAACTGGAGAATAATACCAAACAAGTCGGGGCCAAAATAGCAAGGCACTTTAAATAGGGCCAAAATAGCAATGCACTCCAAATTTCACAGCAGAAGTCGTATTAAATAAATGAAATGAAGGAAAACAAGTCAATTTAATAAATACTCCGCAAAATTGTGGTTATGACGTCATACCTTCACCTTGCGTTTACATAAAATATTAAATTATACTGTAAAATTTATGGAAAAAAAATTATATCTAAAAAAAAATGGTTGCTTGCGTGAAATGACTCCTACCTTGGTCCTTGATTAGTTTTTAAGTTGTTGGTTAATTGAATAACATGTTGTTTTATTTTGTGAACCTGTTTCCAGACATCTTCCACTACTCCACCGGTCCCAGTTCTGCCGCGCCTTCCCTGGTGATCACCTAGCACATGACGCTAGGACAGCACATGGTCCAAGAATGTGGTTGGATCTTGCCCGAGCGTAAAAAATCTGTGGAAAATGAAATGTTTCAGTTTCCTGGAATTCGTCTATTTTGCACCACACCGAGTAACTTAAATCGAGAACCCCATGTCGACTCAATAAAATAAAGTAGATTTAAACAAAACGTGGTTTTTAAAAAAAAATTAAAAAAAAACTCCAAAAATATTCCACGACTTTTGTTGAAAAAAGTACATTTCACACGAAAAATAATTACAATTTGGGAGGCAAATATTATTTTGAAGAGTCCTCAAATAATAAAAAAAAAATCGCACTTACCACTGCTCTTTCCGTAGAAACGGCATAGGCCGCCTTAAATCCCTCTCAGAGGGTGTGAGCGTCACTTAAGATTCGCCTAAACACGACGGCTCACAGTTATACCGTCTTTGGTATAATTTGCAACTACTGCAGTGCCATTAAGTGCCAATAACCACAAAAAGAATGGCGACACCAATAGACGGCCACCAGGGCAGCCAAAATTCTTTAGGAAAGAGACAAGACACTTTGTCGAGAACACAAAAAAGTTGCCGGAAATCGTTTCTAGATTTGGTGGGGACAGTACACAGTACCAACCAAATTTTCCTGGTTAAACTCAAATAAGAATGCGAACCCATTTATAAAAAAAACGGTCTCGCCGAAAAATCACTAAATCCGGTTTGCGAGCCTGGAGGAAAAAACCCGCGGTTTTCAAACTAACCAATGATGAAATACACTAATACTTCCGTACCCTGCGCATGAGGTGTTGTCGGATATATTTCCACGGTTGAAATTTTTATAACAAGGACATCGAGACACCCTCCATACATAGACCGAACATTTGCCCACCGGACCCCTGCCAACATAGCAAGTAGGAGGAAAATAACCAGCCGGACTATAAGAAGCTCAGCATTGAAACCATCAACTGTAAAATCAATTACTGGAGATTCGAGCATGCATCAAACCCAGGAATATTCGAACACTCAACCAATTCCCATATGAGTAAAGCTATACTAAGTGTAGAATTTAGTTGTATTTTAGTTACAGTTTTGGTCAAAAGTTTCCTTTGCTCTTTATATATGTTTTCTCTAAGATTCATATGGTTTGACGCCATTTTTGTAAAACATTTCTACATTAATAAAGTTGTTTCTGAAATTGAACCTAAAAATACACATTGAACTACTGCTTAAACCCGGCCTAAGAGTGTTCAGATGTTAAGTTTGCTCACCACTAGCTAGCCCTACACAACCTTCCAATCCGACTGACTTAGCTATTAACATTATTCAACTATAATTATATGTAAATTTATATAATATAAAAATACGATTTTGTTTATTCTTTTAGTCCTGGTTTTTATCTCTCGTTTATCTCCCATTTACAAAAGTGCATAACTCGTATTTATTTTATCTTCTCCTTATCAAATTAATAAAGATATCAAAGGGGGCGGAGCCTCGGTTGTTCCTGGTCAACCCGTGGACCTAAATATGTTTTCGTGCTATAAAAACTAGCTAATCCGTGAAGGATATGAGGTTCGGAAGAGAAATTATTGTCCCAATATCCTCGAAAATAAACATAAGCGAATGAAATGTTCATCTAAATGTTTTCTTCCTGTTACTGAAACCATTTGTGATGCGGCAACGCCGCCATGCCCCAGCAGTACAGCTGTTTATCTTCGTGAACGTCAAAGAAAATTACGAAGTTTTACAGATAAACAAAACAATCGAAAGTTTTTATGTGATTTTTCCCCGAAACCTGTGATCTCAAATTCCGATTAGAATGCCCAAATAATACGATGTGCGCAGTGTCCACAGTAATTCGATGGAATGCCTCCTTTAACTTTCAGGTAACTTTCTGGACACTATATAACCTCCAAACCTAGCTCTATAAAATACCCGTAATTTATGTACAGAAAGACGAGTCGAAGAGCCTTGATTATTTACCTAAATAAAACAAATATGTAACGTTTGGCTTAAACTTGAAAATGACATGTTACATAATCCCCTTCCAACTTCAAGACGATTAACCTAAAAAGGTTAATCGGAGAGGTCCGCTGGCGACTTAAGGTCTTTGGCATGCCAACTCCCTGATAGTACTTTACCCGATGGTTCCTGAAGCTCAAATATCCATGGAGAAATTTTATTCCTAATTACATAAGGACCAACGAATTTCGGTGCTAACTTCTTCGAGAAAAACTTCGCAGCATCTGACAACACATAATTCTTCTTCCAAACACGCTGACCCACAACAAAGTTGGGTACCCTTGTACGCAAATTATACTGAACTACGTTTTTCTCTCCTGCTACCTCTAACCTTCTCTTAACATCAGCATAGAGCTTCCGGAAAACTTCGTTCTTACTTTCAGCTGCGGATTGTACACCATTCTCTTCAGATAACAAAACTGGGTTGGAGTAATCTTTTCCTGATAAACACATATTTCTACCAAAATTAACAAAGACAGGAGACATCCCGGTTGTCTCATGGGTTGCAGTACGAATCGTGCAGGCAAGTTTATGTATTTGTTCGTCCCACTTCCTGTGGTTGTCTTTCACATAACAACATAACATGATTTTTAACGTACGATTCGTCCTTTCTATTGGATTCGCTCTGGGGTGATAATACGGATTATAGTGAATTTTAACCTGATAACTCTCAGCAAAACGCTTAAACTCGTTACTTTTGTACTGAGGGCCATTATCACAAAGTATCAAACGGGGTACTCCGAAGACCATAAATACTTGCTCCTCAAGATGCTTGACAACAGCTTGAGTAGGGGCTGTTCGCATTGGAAAAACTAAGGAAAACTTACTCAAATAGTCCGTAACGACGAGAATCTAGCAATTACCCTTTGTCGAACGAGGTAAAGGTCCACATAAATCTGTTGAGATAATTTCCCAAGGACGAGTTGGTTTTGGGTGAGATATCATCTGATCAGATACACTTTGTGTATCACCTTTATGAGCTGCACAGACAAAGCATTTCTTTACAAAAGTTGCCACGTCCTGGCGCATTTTTGGCCAATAATATTTTTCTGCCAGTCTATGGAAGGTTTTATACACACCCATATGTCCTGCGGTAGGAGGATCGTGAGCTTCTCCAATAATTCTACGCCTATGATCTTTGGGAACTACCTCTTTCCAATATTCGTTAGATAGTGAAAGTTGATGGTATTCTTGTTTGACATATTTATACAACTTATTATCAGTGTATCTCCAATTCATGAATTTTAGTGGTGATTCTACGACCCTCTTTACCATCTTTTGGTACCATCGATCTTTTATTGCTGTTGAAACGTCTCTGGGCTGCGAAATTGTATCAATCATGGGTACTGCGCGAGACAACATGTCCGGGACAACTAAATCTTTCCCTTTCCGATGGATTACTTCAAAGTAATATTGCTGCAGTTTTACAGACCAACGAGCAACTGGGCTCTTTCAAGCTATGAAGCCATTTTAAACTAAAATGATCTGTTATTACCTTAAATGAGATCCCCTCAATATATGGCCGGAGCTTCTCTATCGCCCAAACCAATGCCAAACATTCTCGCTCGGTGGTCGTGTAAACACGCTCTTGCTTAGTCAAAGATCGACTCAAATAGCATATGACTTTGTCTCCTTCAGGATAAGGTTGCGTTAAACATGCTCCTATTCCATATCCTGATGCGTCTGTTTGAATGACAAATTCTTTGGTATAATCTGGACATGTAAGAATCGGTGCAGTCACTAAAAGTTCCTTAATCTTAATAAATGCCTTTTCGCAGTCTGGAGTCCAATCGAGCTTTTGATTTTTCTTAGTTAGAGCTGTAATTGGAGCTATTATCGCTGAAAAATTCTCTATGAAACGTCTATACCAGGAAATTGTACCTACAACTCTACGAACTTCTCTGACAGTTCTTGGCCTCTGGAGCTCTAACATGGCTTTAATTTTATTAGGGTCAACTCGGATGCCTTGACGGTCCACTACGAATCCTAAATAAGTCATTTCTGGCCTACACAGTTGGCATTTCTCCCAACTTACCGTTTTCTTTGCATTCTGCAATCTTCGTAGGACTTCCTCAAGAATTCTAAGATGTTCAGAAAAGCTCTGTGTGACAATTACGAGGTCATCGAGATATACGTATACGTAGGGGTCTAAATCGTTTCCTATGATGCTATCTATGAGTCTCTGCCAAGTTGCAGGTGCATTATGAAGACCAAAAGGTAAACGCTTAAATTGGAAGAGACCTCGTCGACAGATGAATGCTGTTAGTGGCTTCGATGATTCTTCCATTGGTACTTGCCAATAAGCGCTCTTGATATCCAAAGTTGACAAGTACTTAGCATCTTTCAACTTGTCAAGAGTCTCGGATACGAGTGGTAAAGGATAACTATCACGCGCCGTCACTGAGTTCAATTTGCGGTAGTCTACACAGAAACGATATTTCTTTGCGTTTTTCTTTTGTACCATTACCACTGGTGAAGCCCATGAACTACTACTCCGTTCTATTACATCTAGTTTCAGCATTTCGTCGATTTCGTCGCCAATAAGTTTTTGAATGACCGGTGAGACCTTATATGAACGTTGTCTTATCGGTGCTGCATCTGTTGTAATCTTATGCTCTCTGTACATCCCAGTGAGTCACCCATAATAGTCTTATATTTAACGACCAATTCCTCTAGTCGTTCTGATTCATAAGGCGTAAGAGTTGCTTGTTGGTCTGATGTTTCTAACGAACAAATCACATTTTTGTTATCGGCAAAATGCCACTCATTAGTACTTAAGTTCGGTACTATACCCATCGATATCCAAAAATCTAATCCCAAAATCAAAGTGTGCGGCAACTCAGGAACGACGACGACCTCTATTAACCTAAATTTATCCTGAACTCGCATAGTAAGCTGCACTGTCCCAATACTACTCGTGCTTTGACCATTTGCCACAATACAACTCGTCTTCTTCGTCGTATCAAGTGAAAAACCAAACCTCTCGATGATTGACCAACCATGATTCCCTAAAAAGGTACTTGAAGCCCCGGAATCCAACAAACCGAATAACTTATATCCGAGCACATCCACTTCTAAATAAGGCCTCTCGTCTTTACGAGCATGACTTATCACATAATCTAAGACGTACGTTAGTCTATCGGTCGATGCTTGTTCAGGCTGACTCGAAGGTCGACCACCTACGAGCGCCTGGGTCCGTTTCCCTGACGATTACAATTTCGACATTCTCTGACTGTAACGCCTGCCTGACCACACGAATAACACTGCTTACCTCTAGGTAATGCGCACCCGATCGCCATGTTTGATTACATTTATAACATACCACATCCCTATTCGCCCTACCAGACCTAACACCCTGTGGTGGTTGTACATCTCTGTCATTTGCACTAGACTGACCACTAGCTGGTTTTTGCCTCTCTCTATCAGCTCTAGCAGAGGAACTGCTTGTTGGCTGTCACCTATCTCTGTCGAATCTATTAACAGGATAATTTAAATTCTGTTGGCTCGATGTCCCGGTACTTGATATCTGAATTGTGTCGATCCCTGCTGGAAAATCGTCATTGTCGCTCTCTACGTCAACGTATGCCAAGTCAGGTTCAATAGATTGGTTTTTCCTAGGGATAAAGTTCTCTTCCTCTAAACCAAATCTCTGGTCTATTCTACGACACAAATCTTTTAGATGTAATAGGCTATTGACCTCAGTAGCAATCAACCTATTCTTATAGATGTCTGCTATATTAATGAAGACGATAGCTAATTTTGCCTCTTCAGAAGAAGGACAGCCAAGTCTTTGGAAGTATGTGTTCATGACAGCAATATAGGTCCCTATAGACTCTCCAGGGCCTTGTTTACTTTTTGGATCTCCTTCAATAGCTTCTCGCCATATGAAGAAGGAAGATACTCTGCCATGAACCTCTGTTCCAGGTGTTCCCATGTATGAACTTCTCTACGAACTTATAAAAAGTATAGGCTGACTTTTCAAAAAGATCATTGCCTGAGTTCAGTAGAACCTTTTTACTAACTCCTCTAGCCTGACTCAACTGGTCCACTCTGTCGAAAAATGCGGTGACGGAGATTGTACCCCTCTCGCCTGTAAACTTTAAGTTCCACTTGTGCGGAGGTACAGGTGCAACATGATATGAAGTACCAGGATCACTTGACATTGGTACTGGCGACGAACATGAAAATGGTCGTGACTGAGCAATTGGTGCAATGCTACTTTGGAGGGCAGTTTGACTCAAAGGAACGGCAGACGGTTGTTGATAATGAAAAGCTGCTGTACGGTAATTTTCAATCGGCATAGGGAGTGGTGCTTGTACTGGTGTTTGAGTCGGGTTTGTAAGAACTTGCATTTGCAATGGAGCAATGACCGACGGTTGGTTTGTGGGCTGTTGAGCTGTTCTTTGTGTGCTCGAGAGCTGTGTTTGCGGGAAATGAGACTGGTTAGGTGTGTTGCCAGCATTTGTCGAGTGGTCTGAGCATCGACTCGTTGATTGGGTTTCAGATGCTTCATCATCATCTGAGGTAACGCCAACTCTCAGTAAATCTGTTGCTTGGCTCTGCAATCTCCCAATCAAACTCAAGGTTTCCGCAACCAGTATGCCTTTGGATTCACTTTCTTCAAAGTTGGACGGATTTATGTTGTTAATCCTGGCTAACACGTGTTCCACCCTTACAGCGATTTTCCTAAACTCTCCCACTTTACTCGTACCAGAGAACTTCTCTACCAGACTATCAAACTTCTTCATGCAGCTAAAAGCATCCTGGCCAAATTTAAAGGGATACGGAGGGTATCTCATAATTGTATCAGTCTTTTCTCTTTGCTTAATGAGCATGAGCTGTTGTTTCATTTCTTCCACCGATCCAATGGCTATGCCTCTCCATGTTAACTCATAGATTAATTCGTCCATGACTAAGTACCTTATGTCAGACAACCAACTCACAGAAACAGCCATGGTGCCTTTTATATATATTAAAACTTTAAACTTTAAAACTCTTAATTATACCTTCCAATTATAAAACTAAACCACGCAATAACAAACACAAAGTTCACGTTAAATTCACAAGTGAAAATCACTATAAATTTCCCCACAAATGTAGAAAATATAAAACTTAAATACGGGCAGACGCGAACAAAACCGAAAAACACCGGAGCAGTAAAAAAATAAAATTTATTTGCATTTAAAAATGTAATCATAGTTTATATTAAGTATTTGTACAACCAACTATGACGTTCAACCTTGCAGAGAGAAATAACTACTTAAATCCTAAATTAGAATTAACAAGTAGCCATAAGAAAGTTAAAAGAAAATAAAAGAGAGACAAGAGCTTTGGCAGTGTTTAGGTCTTATGTTCCACTCCTGCGTGAGTAAAACCAAAAAAAAAAATAATTGCGCTTATCCTAGCTGAACTGGATTAAAATTAAAGTTAATTAATGTTTACCTCAGCAACCGAATAGGTAAATTTATCTCTAAATGGAACGTACAACAGACTACCTATAACAAAAAATCCCAAAGCTGTTGTACACAGTTAACGCTAGGGTATACTCCTGCTATTGCAGAACGGCTCCACTAATAAACTCCTCAAAAAAAACCCAAATCACTGTATACAATGATTTTTCTCAAAAGAATAAATCAAATCCCACTTTAACCTGCTTACCTATTCTGAGTTTACACGAAACATGCATTGCTTAAGGCCACATCATCCCTTAATATATAAGTGAACGCAATAAACATCGGAACAGATGTTCGTGTTATAGAAATCGTAAAATATGCTCAATTAAAAAAAATCCGCTCGCTGAAATTGCGTCGAATTAGACTAGTAAGAATGTTGTGTGTAATTAAAAAAAATTCAAAAAAAATTACCGATGGTATTAAAAAAATTTATACAAATAACGTCTTGGTAGGACTGCAACTCTCTAATAATCGTTAAAATGAAATTCCCAAAATTTTAACTAAATTGATGCAAACCATGGTCAAGAAGACCCTAGGATCGTACCGCAAGGTGTCCAAAAAAAAAATAAAAAATAAATTTTTGGTGTCGACTATAGTAGCCCAATAATAAAAAAAAATTAATGGCTCACTAAAATTTTCAAAATATCACTCTACCCTGATAGGTGGTTTGGAGTAGGGAAAAAAATTCAAACAAATGATGATAGGTTGTTAAAACGCGAGGGTACGAAATGAAATTATATTTTAATCCAGAAAAAAATATTTAAATAAACTGGTAAAACCATTGTAGAGCAAGGTACTACTATGCACCAAAAAAAAATTTCCAACAAGAAAATCAAGTTTCCTTTTTAAAAAATGTATTAGAAAAAAAATCCAAAAAAAATATTCAAAAAAAAATTAGCAAATGATTAAATAGGGTTGCAGCTCCTATTAACGATCCTTATTAAAAAAAAAATTAAGATAAAATTAACACTAGACAAATCTTAATAGAGTTATGTCATGCAACAGTTTTTGTTCTTTTCCTTTAAAAAAACAGTTGTAGTTTTCCTTTCCTCTCCCAAAACTATGTTAATGTACTAGAAAAATTATTTTACTATACAAAAAAATTATTGAAAATAAAATTTACTTAGGAATCATAAGCTATAAAAAAAATCGTCATTGCAAAAACAATCAGTGTAGGAAAAGTTAGAAAATAGATATGCTTAAAAACAAACGATGTTAATATGTTTGTTGAAAATTATTACTTAAGGAAATAAACAACGTGAGTACTTATTTACTATACCACTATAATAATGTAAACCTAAGTTTTAAACTTTGCACTCAACCCCGTAAAGAATTATCTTGTGTGCACTTTCAGAAAAACAACTATGAAAACAATTCCAAGGTTCACCTATAAGAACGTTGTAAAACTAAATCTGCCTACTCAAGTGTCTTTACACACAACATCTAATCAACAAAAAAATTTACTGCTTAATGCATTCTCAGATCCTTATTCCTGGAGTTCACGAGATATAAAATTAAGTTGGGCCCTTCCCACAACTATTAGTCAAAGCAAAAATTACCAAATGTCCAAGGGCTAATGAGACCCTATCACCTACAAATGATATTTTGAAATGAAACAGTTGGGAATAATCCTGCGTAAAAACCAGACAACAAAAATCATGAAGCCAAAACTATTACATTAATTTTAAAAGAGCATAATAACCTCCCTGCCCCAAATAAACTTTTGTTGTATCAACAAAACTCGGCCAAAAACCAAAAAACTTTTTATTAGACATTTCCCCTATTTCCTAAGTATAATGTCAATAAACCCAAAAACTTGTGATTTCCATTCCAATCCCATCTATACCCTATATATTTTTTAAACGGTTAAACGCCCACAGGCGAAACAATATCTTATTTCAAAGAAAGGGTGAAGATATTTTGAAGCACCCTGTGAAAATAGGACACTATTATGGAAAATTGTTCAGATCAGTGTTCTTACTAATTTTTAACCTAAATATATCTAGTTCCCTCATGTGCATGTTACTATTTTAATTCCTATCATAATTAAATAGATCACAAAATTTGTCTTTCTCCGCAAATCTGCAAGGTCCTGGAAGATGTGAGACTCAGCCTGTAGGCCAAATTTGGATGTATTGTAATTTAGCGAAAACCGAAGTTGCGAAATCCTAAAAAGACTAGCCCTCATTCAACGGTTTCTACACTCCGAACCAAACATTTCTTCCATTTCCACCCAGCTCGCGGAAGAAAAAACCCTAATTATTGCAATATAAAAGGCAGCTCCTTTACACCCTGCACAACTATCAGATTAAAAAAAAATAGATGCCCTCATCAATGTTTAGCCGCATCAAAGAAAACCTATTGTTTTCAAATTCATTCCCAGGTTGAAATCTTTTTCAAAAATCAATGATCTCAAATTTATTGTTCAACCTGAACACTCTCCCATTCACTCCACAACAGTGTATTGTAATTTAAAAATTTTCTTCATTATTTGAGGTCATCAGTATGAAATTATGTTAAAATTAAAAAAAAATGAAACAAAAAAAATTATTTTCCAATTGTCCACAACTTTCAAGTTTTTATCCCTAAATAGGTACTTTCTTAGTCTAACACCATCCATCGTTATCCAACATAACGCTTTAATTTCAGAAGCAACAAAACGAAGATGAAGTGAAAAAGCTAAGCAAGTAAGTTGTAAGTTGTGTTACAATGGGCGCAGATGACAGGCCCCCTTAAGTACACGCCACTGTCCTGAAATGCAAACTATCAAAAAAAACTGAAGACTAGCATATCTGCCGTCAAACAACATTTGGCATGAAATAAAAATAATTCCATATCATACCAGTATCCTCAAAAACAAAATGTTTTTTTATTATAAGACCCAAACACCTAACCAATAAATCTTGTTATTTAAAACTATGATTTGGAAGTAAAAGATTTATTTATTCCTGCCTGATCAACTAAGACAAATAGAAGTTCCCCATTTGTAACTCAAGAAGTTCGCGTTTGGTCCCCTAAAAAAAATAACCTGTCTGGTCACCCTTTAAAACTACGACCACTATACAAACCGTTTTGACCAAACCAAGAATTCAAGAAGTTATGTTTACAGAAAAAAAATAATCTTTTAAGAAAAATTAAATTATTTAAAAAAGAAGTAAAATTTTGAAATATTTTTACCAATCACCACCGCCTAGCATTTATATTTAGTTGAAAGTTTCTCTTAAATTCACGACCAATTCCACGGCCTCAAAATGACATTATTTAAAAAAAAATTACTGAACTTTACAAATTAACTAAAAAAATCAAAAAATCTTATATCTATATCTGTCTCAGTTAAACATTTCTTTTGTGGTATTATATCTAGTTGGGCTTCAAATTCATTTTCTCTGTATTTAATCCGGAGCAGGCAAAACTTCTCACGGCTCAAACATAAATGTTTGCTCTCCATTGGCCATGACCAAGCTATGACCTGAACGCAGAAAAAAAATATAGAAAAAAATAATTGTGAACCAGAAAAACTTTAATTGATAGAAAAACAGGTAGGTCATTTAAAAAAAGATGCACTCCAAAGCCCAACGCTCTATTTTCTAACAAAAAAAATTTGACCAGTCACGAAAACACAACTAGACAACTAAACTAACAACCAAAGACCTAAAAAAAAGCTGCCCCAACAAAAATACTCAAAAAAAAATGTTAAATGGACTTTTGGCATTGATCTTCAGCCAATGTGTTGCTCTAGGAATTTTAGCCTTGTGTTCCCTAAAGTTCCGAGCCGACACTATGTAGTAGTAGTACCCTCCTCTGACCCGATGTAACTGAGTGAAGATCTTAATTGTCATCAACAGTTACCACCAAAAACAAGAAAAGAAAATGACAAATCAAAATAAACTCATTTTCCTTTTAATTTATACTTTCAACTAAATAAAATTTCCAGCTGTCAGGCTATATTTACTTTAAAACAACCCAGCCACGAAAAATTTGTGTGAAACCCTGTAAAAATGTTCCAACTTCCAAGTGGTGATATCCCACAAAAAATTAAAATCACCAAAAAATAACTTGTTGACCAAAATAAATTGACTGCACTAAACAATAATCAATCGGTGAAACAATTTCTATCTTATTACAAGCAGGAAATAATAACATATAAATAAATGAACCTGCAAAAAAAATTGTAAGAAAAAACACACTACCTATGTCATATATTTAAAACATAAAAAGACGATGTCTGGAGGTCCATCCACCTATAAATCAACAAAAAAAAATTGAAGTAAATTTACATTGCTGTATTTATTTTTCTTTAAAAAAAATTAAAAAAATTAAAACATGTTTTTCCTACAAAAAAACTTTAAAGAATTAAGACATGAGTTGGCCTCCGTACTCCCATGTTTTTTATCTACTTATTCTTCCTTAATAAATAAAAATTAATCTTTTATTCCCAAGAAAAAACTTGTGGAGATAAGCTAATAAAAACCATGAGAATCAATAGAGCAACAACGAATTTCGAATCAACGCTTAAATATTACCAAAAAATATTTAAAAAGTGTTATTTCCAAAAACCAATGATCTTGTTTTTTATTAAAAAAATGATTGGGTGTCAAAAAACACCGACAGCCACTGAAAGTCTTTAACCTGGCTTTGGCTGTAACACAAAAAAATTTTCTTAAAAAATTTTTTTTTTTTTAAATTTAAAAATAATTTTTTTCTTTTTTTTCCAAATTCAAAAAAAAAACAAAAAAAATTACATCAGATGTTAAAAACTGGCCAAGGCCCCACGTTGGGTGCCAATTGTGGCCAATTAAAATGCGTTGGGGACATTTGTGGCAACCTAAAAGACGTTGCCGCCATTTTGTGACACTGTAAATAGAACAATAACGCTGTGCCAATTTGTGACACTAAAATCAAATTACTGAGTAACTAAACAAATATCTGGAAGCAGAACTGTATTTTCCAGCTAGGTAAAACATTGATATGCCCGGTAACTTTTATACAGTGGAGAAGAAGGGGGTTCAGAAATAAGAAAATTTTAAGCGCCACAGTGTTTTAATATCAATGTTTTACAAAGAAGATCTTAATTAAAATACAGTTCAACCCAAACGTTGTAGCCAAACAATGAAACTCTACTTACTTCCGAGGCTTCCAGAGTATTTGTGTAATTAAGAATAACCAAAAAAATTGACTAATAAACAAAATAAAATTCTAAAAGATTCCTAAATGAATCAAAATGACACAAATAGAAAGTTCCTTATAGGTAGATGCACATTTCCAACAGGTCACAGTGTACCTACATTTGAGTCAGTAGTGTAAGACTCACTTATCTAAATGATTGTAAAAAAAAACATACTTCCAAAATCATTCCATCATAGGGGAGATCTGGACCAAATATCTGCTGTCATCATTCTACGTTGGGTAGAATGAGACAGACAGCAACCCAGTCCGAGATCCTCCCCATGAGGTAAAACTATGTAAGGAAGCCGCAAAAAAAAATATAACCTCATCTCCCTTTTGTCTCTGCAAAGTTTGTTCACTGAATTGTACAAATAACGCAAAAATTTAGTTCATCTTGTGTATTTTAATTGGAAACTGGAGAATAATACCAAACAAGTCAGGCCCAAAATAGCAAGGCACTTTAAATAGGGCCAAAATAGCAAGGCACTTTAAATAGGGCAAAAATAGCAAGGCACTCCAAATTTCACAGCAGAAGTTGTATTAAATAAATGAAATGAAGGAAAACAAGTCAATTTAATAAATACTCCGCAAAATTGTGGTTATAACGTCATACCTTGCGTTTACATAAAATGTTAAATTATACTGTAAAATTTATGGAAAAAAAATTATATCTAAAAAAAATGGTTGCTTGCGTGAAATGACTCCTACCTTGGTCCTTGATTAGTTTTTAAGTTGTTGGTTAATTGAATAACATGTATTTTGTGAACCTGTTTCCAGACATCTTCCACTACTCCACCGGTCCCAGTTCTGCCGCGCCTTCCCTGGTGATCACCTAGCACATGACGCTAGGACAGCACATGGTCCAAAAATGTGGTTGGATCTTGCCCGAGCGTATAAACCCTGTGGAAAATGTTTCAGTTTCCTGGAATTCGTCTATTTTGCACGAAGTTCACCTACACCGAGTAACTTAAATCGAGAACCCCATGTCGACTCAATAAATTAAAGTAGATTTAAACAGATAAACTAAAATAATCCTAACGTACCTTTTCCAGGGTTACAATGCTACACCCGGCTTCACAGTGATGGATTGGACAGGGCTGTAGACAAAGGAGAAAAACAATTTATAGTTTTTATACAAAACGTGGTTTAAAAAAAAAATTAAAAAAAACTCCAAAAATTCCCCACGTCTTTTGTCGAAAAAAGTACATTTCACACGAAATATAATTACAATTTGGGATTCAAATATTATCTTGAAGAGTCCTCAAATAATAAAAAAATAAAAAATAATAAAATCGCACTTACCACTGCTCTTTCCGTAGAAACGGCGTAGGCCGCCTTAAATCCCTCTCAGATGGTGTGAGCAAGATTCGCCTAAACACGACGGCTCACAGTTATACCGTCTTTGGTATAATTTGCAACTACTGCAGTGCCATTAAGTGCCAATAACCACAAAAACAATGGCGACAGCAATAGACGGCCACCAGCCCAGCCAAAATTCTTTAGGAAAGAGACAAGACACTTTGTCGAGAACACAAAAAAAATTAAGTTGCCGGAAATCGTTTCTAGATTTGGTGGGGACAGTACACAGTACCAACCAAATTTTCCCGGTTAAATTCAAATAAGGATGCGAACCCATTTAAAAAAAAACGGTCTCGCCGAAAAATCACTAAATCCGGTTTGCGAGCCTGGAGGAAAAAACCCGCGGTTTTCAAACTAACCAATGATGAAATACACTAATACTTCCGTACCCTGCGCATGAGGTGGATCTATTTCCACGGTTGAAATTTTTATAACAAGGACATCGAGACACCCTCCATACATAGACCGAACATTTGCCCACCGGACCCCTGTCAACATAGCAAGTAGGAGGAAAATAACTAGCCGGATTATAAGAAGCTCAGCATTGAAACCATCAACTGTAAAATCAATTACTGGAGATTCGAGCATGCATCAAACCCAGGAATATTCGAACACTCAACCATTTCCCATATGAGTAACGCTATACTAAGTGTAGAATTTAGTTGTATTTTAGTTACAGTTTTAGTCAAAAGTTTCCTTTGCTCTTTATATATGTTTTCTCTAAGATTCATATGGTTTGACGCCATTTTTGTAAAACATTTCTACATTGATAAAGTTGTTTCTGAACTTGAACCTAAAAATACACATTGAACTACTGCTTAAACCCGGCCTAAGAGTGTTCAGATGTTAAGTTTGCTCACCACTAGCTAGCCCTACACAATCTTCCAATCCGACTGAGTTAGCTATTAACTTTATTTAACTATAATTATATGTAAATTTATATAATATAAAAATACGATTTTGTTTATTCTTTGAGACCTGGTTTTTCTCCCTCGTTTATCTCCAATTTACAAAAGTGCATAACTCGTATTTATTTTATCTTCTCCTTATCAAATTAATAAAGATATCAAAGGGAGCGGAGCCTCGGTTGTTCCTGGTCAACCCGTGGACCTAAATATGTTTTCGTGCTATAAAAACTAGCTAATCCGTGAAGGATATGAGGTTTGGAAGAGAAATTATTGTCCCAATATCCTCGAAAATAAACATAAGGGAATGAAATGTTCATCTAAATGTTTTCTTCCTGTTACTGAAACCATTTGTGATGCGGCAACGCCGCCATGCCCCGGCAGAACAGCTGTTTATCTTCGTGAACGTCAAAGAAAATTACGAAATTTTACAGATAAACAAAACAATCGAAAGTTTTTATGTGATTTTTCCCCGAAACCTGTGATCTCAAATTCCGATTAGAATGCCCAAATAATACGATGTCCACAGAAATTCGATGGAATGCCTCCTTTAACTTTCAGGTAACTTTCTGGACACTATATAACCTCCAAACCTAGCTCTATAAAATACCCTTAATTTATGAACAGAAAGACGAGTCGAAGAGCCTTGATTATTTACCTAAATAAAGCAAATATGAAACGTTTGGCTTAAACGTAAAAATGACACGTTACAATGGCCGATATTCCAGTAAAATCTATGACTACAGTACCTAGATTTTAAAAAAAATCTAGATAATCTGGACTAGGTACTTACCTATGTTCAGCGAATTTTTGATAAATTATGTAGCTCTATACCTAGCTGGCGCCACTTTGGCAGAATTAAGGCCCTTAATTATTATGCAAATATATAAAATAAAAATATAAAATTTTCATTATTCAGTCTAGCAATTTATTCCCATTTTCTTTTCTTTTATATCTATATTTTTTTTCCAAATCGGCTAACCCATATGTTACTTTTTTTTAGGTACCTAAATTATTCTTCTGAATTTTTCTTATATATATGTGCTACTCCTTGGAAATAAATAAATAAATATATTGGAGGCGCCATTAGGGTGGGGGGGTTCTATAAAATCGGTTAAGCAGTTTCTGAACTCGTTTCCTTTACAGGGTGGGCCAAAAAAACCTGGACATTTTTTTTATTATAACTTTTGAACTATACAATCGATATTAATGGGACAAACTGCACTTGCCAAAGAATTAATCAGAGTTTTGACTAATTTATCATTTTTTGTCTGCCATCTCAAAATCCAAGATGGCGGACGAAATTAAAATGTACCTTTCAAAGATGCTCGTTTATTCTTGTGTTGCGAATATGTTCTAATTATTTTTTTAAATTAGTAAGAAAGCTGCGTTCTTGCCAGGCACGACAAGGTACGATTCAGCAAAATTGGTTCAGTGGTTCTATAGAAAAATATTTTTGTTCAACCATTGTTTTGCATATTATACGATTGCTTGCCAATCATGTCTGCAATTATTTACTTATAAATTCATTACTACTGAACCGATGTTAGTGGAAATAAACAACATCCTTGTGAGAATTGATTGCTTTTTTAAGATCATGATCAAAGTTATCGCCATCTTAAATTTTAAAATGGCGGATAGAATTATTCTTGATTCTTTAAAATTGCGTGTTTATTCTAATTTTCCGAAAATGTTTTAGATTTTTTTTAATCTATGAAAAAGCACTACTTTTTCCTCAAACAACGAGGAAAAAATTATTAAAATCAGTGTGGTGTTTCTCAAAATATCTATTCTATTTTTGTTTCAACCATTGTTTTAGAGATTATACGATTGTATTGCCAATCCTGTCTGCATTAATTTTCTTATAAATTCTACAAATTTTAGTGAAACACAAAAAATCGTGGTAAGAATTGATTGCTCTTTAAAGATTATAATCGAAATTTGCCGCCATCTTAGAATTTAAGATGTCGGACAGAAATTGCCAATGCAATCGCATAACTTGTAAAGCAATTATACAAAATCAGATTTTGATACTTTATTAAGCGGGAGAAAAGTAGTACTTTCCAATAAATTAATAAAAAAAACTAAAACATTTTCGAAAAATAAGAATAAAAGTGCCTCTTTGAAGGATCAAGTATGGTTCTGTCCAACATCTTAACTTTTAGGATGGCGGCAAATTTCGATTATAACCTTGAAAGAACAATCAATTCTCACTATCATTTTTCTTATTTCACTAAAATCGGTTTGGCAATAATGATTTATAAGGAAATGAATGCAGACAAGGTTGGCAATGCAATCGTATAATCTGTAACACAATGAAGAAAACAGGAATAGATTTTGCTAATTTGTACCTTGTTGTGCGCGGGATAAGTAGTGCTTTTCTATAAATTAAAAAAAAAATCTAAAATATTTCCAGAAAATAAGAATAAACCCACCATTTTTAAGAACCAAGTATGATTCTGTCCGCCATCTTAAATTTTAAGATGGCGATAAATTTTGATCATGATCTTTAAAAAACATTCAATTTTCACCCGGATGTTTTTTATTTCATCAAAGTCAAAATAAATTTGTAAGGAAATAAATGCAGACATGATTGGCAAAGCAATCGTATAATTTTCAAAACAATGGTTGAAACAAAAATATGTTTTTTAGAACCATCAAACCGATTTTGCTGATTTATACCTTGTGCGCGGCAAGAACGCAGCTTTTCCACTAATTTAAAAAAATAATTCAAACGTGTTTGCAACATAAGAATAAACCAGCATCTTTAAAGGGTACATTTTAATATTGTCCGCCATCTTGGATTTTGAGATCGCTGACAAATAATTATAATTAGTCAAAACTCTGATTAATTCCCTGCCAAGCGCAGTTTGTCCCATTAAAATCGATGGTATAGTTCAAAAGTTATAATGAAAAAAAATTGTGCGGTTTTTTTTTGGCCCACCCTGTATATATGTATTGATTGATTTATAAGAATTTTGTAAAAAAATCACTGAATACAGTTAAAAATATACTATTATAAATCAGTACGTTTTGACGTAGCTAGATTAAAATTTAGCGCTCTTTTTACTCATCTGACTTTAACTATGTGGTAAACAGGAGGACGGAGATAGCAATTCACAAATAGTATCAAGTCCCTATCCAAGTCGTTTACTTAATTCACTTTTGCTCTGAGGTACATGAAGAAATATTTATTTATATTTTATATTTATGTTCCCAATAAGCTAGCTAACATGATTTATTATGCTAACATTTTTAAATATTTTTACAAAGATGCAAGTCAAGTGAATCGCTGGACCACATAGCAACAGCCGCCCCAAAATAAAAAATAAACCAAATTTAATTAATAAAATAGGCATAATGCAAGGTTGTCGCTTTGACGGATGTTACAAGTGCGTGCAATTAAGATGAAAATATACATTGGATGTCACAGAGTGATGAATATCAATTGAATCGATTCTTGATTATACTCGCGTCAATATACACGGAAATTTTGGCGTCAAAATTTTTTAAAAATTTTGCTGTATTCTTCATCAGACTTATGGTATGCTATGGCATCCATTTAATTTAGGTACACCCGGGCCGTCCCCATAAGGACTGTCACAAGATATCTAAAATTTTTACGCCTGGATGTCACTACGATCAGCGGATATCTATATATATATATATATATATTGATAAAGGGTGCTTAGCCACCTCAAAACAAAGTATATAAACTACGGTGTCACCTTATATATAACTTTAGTACCTCACTTTTTTGAGGTGACAACGTTTTTCAATAAAATTTTCAGGAACGATTCCTAACACACTCAGCAAGCTGTGTGCAAAATTTTGTTCTGAGGTCACAAAATGGTATATATAGCTAATTTTTGGCCGTGTAGTTCACGTATCTACCGGTGGCGCTAGCGTCGCTTTTACTGTAACTAAACGGTCCACTGAGTCACCTCGGTGGTATAAAACGTATTCTGCGTATTAAAAACGCATCGCAGAGGCCTTAGACGCTACGGGTTATATTTAATTTGTACCTGCTTTTTTTTACCCTTGGAATATCTAATAGAATTCTCAGAAACGAGTGCCTGGGTCTGATGTTTTAAGAGGGCTTATTGTATTTTTTATCTTATTGAATGAATTTGACTAATTTTGCTAGTCTTCTTACATTTTTTGCTTATTCTGGCTGGTAGTTTATAACGGTTTTATTTAATTTGACTTGATTGATTTTGTAATATAATAAATTTTTGCGACAGCTATTCAGACACTTTCCTATGGGCAAGACTTGAAATTAGTTAAGTAGTTTAACCATATAATATGACGCAAAAGGTCCGAAGCTTGGCACAATTATAGAGCGATGAATGCTCTCGCCGCTTTTTTTAAAAAAATGGCGCACTCATGTATATATCATCAATATTCTACTGTAGTCCTAGACATGCTACAAAGCTGAAATTTGGCAGACTTATAGAAATTATGACCAAACCCCTGGTAAAAATCAAAAAACCCCAAAATTCTAATTTACTCCCCTCCCCCACAAATGTAAATGTGTGTAAAATTAACATTGCCCACTTCCAGAAATGGCAGACTTATAGGAACTATAATAAAACTATAGAAAAAAAATTAAAAACCTCAAAATTATAATTTACTTTTCTTTCCTATAAATGTAAAGTAATGTAAAAGTAACATTGCCCACTTTTGGACACGCTAGAGAGCTGAGCTTTGGAAGGCCGATAGTAACTGTGATAACACTATAGAAAAAAACCCCAAAATTCTAATTGAATTCCCTCCCCTATAAATGTAAAGTTATGTAAATTAGCATTGTCCACTTCTAGAAACGCTAGAGAGCGGAAAAAATTTAAAAACATTAAAATTTTAATTTACTTTCCTTCCCTATAAATGTAAAGTTATGAAAAAAAACTTTGCCTACTTCCAGGGACACTAGAAAGCCATAGGAAAATATAAAAACCTCAACATTTTAATATGCATTTCAAAAGTTTTAAACAATATCCCGCATATTTTACTACTTTAAAACTTAAATATTATCCAAATCCTTTAAACAAGCAGTGAGATCATAACAAAAACATTTCATGTAAAAAAAGCCAAGTACGCGAAAGTGGTATTTCCTAAAAAGAATTGAGATAAATGTAAAGCCAAGTTCTCCAATACATATTTTAAAATGAATGGTTCTTACTAGTTTCGAAATGTTTTTCTAAACTTGGCTATCTACTTGAATATCTACCTAATTCTAAAATTATAAATAAGTTTTTTTTTTTGCAAAAAACTCGCCGTTTTAAAAAAACTAGGAAAATTTACTTCAAACAGTACGCTTCCGTAAAATTATCTGGATGTAGTGCGCTAAGACGTAAGTTAGGCAAACATAACCTAACCCAGCGTAATCCAACCCAAACCAATCTAACCTAACATGACGTGGCTCGATTTTACATTATTTCCTAGTAAAAATTTAGTCGCGAGCCTGCGACCGAAAAAGGTTTAGGTCAGGTTGGGAAAGCCGATCATTTAAAAAAAGGTATGTTGAAAATATGAGATAGCAGGGGAATATTTTATTTTTGTATCTCTTTTTTGGTCCAGAACACACATTTTAATATGAATGTTTAATATAACGTCCTAGAAAATTTTTAAAAACCAGAAAGATCTTTTAACAATAATTCTGCATATTTGCAATCAATTTCTTGCATGAAATACAAAAGCGCTAAAATTGAAAAAACAAATTTTTCAAAAAAATTTACAAGAAAAAGATATTTCAAATATTGATCGAAGGAGTCTTACATTTCAGTGTATGCAAGTAAAATAAATGGATCCATGACGGATCTGATACCATTCTAGCTAGCCTATTAGCACACTTTAAGTGAAGCCATGATATATCAGCCCTGAAAACAGTTTTTTGTAAATAACTCAGAATCTAAAGCTCCTATGAAGTTTTTGGTTATTACACAAATGATTAAGCAAAATGTAGCCTACTATAAACCGCATATTGATACGACGCTCCATTAGAAAGCAGCAGAATTTTTTTAACTTTTTAATTATCAAAAAACTAACAGCATTAGTGGATTTTGACCGAAAACTAATCAGCTCTTTAGAGTGGCGAACACTGTTTTACCTGAAAATTATATGAAAATCAGTTCAGCGGTTTGGGAGCTATCGCGTTACGGACCGAAATAATATACACATACACACACACCTATACACACACACATACACCCACACACACACACACACACACACACACACACACACACACACACACACACACACACACACACACACACACACACACACACATACACACACCTATACGGACATAAGAGGCGTTGTGGGGATTCCTACTTTTCACATGCGTTGCGCGGACCACTAGATAGAATAGAGATAAATTAAATGTTTAAAAACAAGTGTTTTTTGAGGCGCTCCAGTAAGGTGGAAACCTACTCAAAATTTTCAAAAATGTCAAAATAAAGAAAATCTGTCAAACAGGTTTCACATGCGATGTGAGGTCCCTACGTTGTGAGGTCCATAAACGATGTGTGGGCCTTAGTGACGTCGGCGTCGCGGCGCCTCGAAAAGTATGAAAATCGAAATGTCGCGTCGTTCCGCGGTCCGCTAGAACAAATGGCTGAGATAAGAACGATAGGGATTTATTTCCCAGACGGTTCGATATTTTATGTATGATGTGTGGATTTTTTGCGACACGAGGCCCTAACAGGGTAAAAATTTGGACAGCGCGTCGCTGCGTGGACTGCCTGAATTAATAGCTACTCTACAAAAATATAAATCAAATTTGAATTTATTGGATAAAAACTAAATTTCATAGACAGAGGTCTGTTTATGAAATTTACTTTATGCCTAGTACAATATTTATACACGCCCAGCTGGCGTAAACTTCAATACTCCACTCAGCGTAAATCTGGCTAGTTAATAATTTGGGCACTGGTCAGTTTATCCGTTAATATAAAGGGGACCATTTACGAATAAATGATTATAAAAATATTGTTATAATTTTAACAAATATCAATCTTAAAATTCAAATGGTGGATAGAATCAAACTTGGCCCCTTATAGGGCTTGTCTATTCTTATATTTTGAGAAAATTCTGAACTCATTCTTTCATTGCCGTGCCAATTGTGTCTGAATTCATTTCCTTAATTATTACTGAACCTATTTAGATGAAAAAAGCATAATCGTAAAAATCAATATCAACATTTTCCTAGGTATATAATTATCCAATTCGGTTCAGTTTGCTTTATGCTCGAAATAAAAAGTTATTTTTCGACAACCACCAAACCGATTTCAACGGCTCCTAGCTTTTTGTGTGGCAGCTTTTTTTATAAATCCAAAACTATTTCTAAAAAAATTCTGGATCAAAAAAATAAAAAAAGTTTGATTCTGTCCGCTATTTCGGATTTTAAGACGGATTAAAAAGAAAGATTTTTATACATACAGTCGAACCTCTCTAACTCGAACCTCTATAACTCGAACCTCTCTATTACTCGAACCTTTTAAGTGGTCCCGGCCCTTTTTATATGTATTTTCACCCCTTTAATTTGAATTTCTATAACTCGAACTCTCCATAACTCGAACTGTTTTGGTTGTCCCTTTGAGTTCGAGTTATAGAGGTTCAACTGTATATATATATATATATATATATATATATATATGTTATACTTTAAAGTTTACTTTTAACTTTTTAAAAAACTTTATTTTGATTAAATACAATATAGGACTTAAACGTTATAATTGAACGTGTACTTAAGAACGATTCTAAAGAGAATGACTTAACATTACAATGATTTGAGTTTATATAAAGAAAATGTGCTGATTAAGCAATGGAATAATTCCTTAATATTCTAGACTTAAACTAAAGTGCAATTCGGCAGGAATGCACGTGTTGTTTATTCCGTGAGAGACGCAAGTCAGCAGAATGGTCTTCTTATCTTGAAAGGTTCTGAGAAATAAAGTGTTGATTCGGCTTGAATGCACGTGTTGTTTATTTCATGGGAAACGCAAGTCAGCAGAATAAGCTTCTTATCTGGAAGGCTCTCGGGTTTCATAGAAGGTTCTGGTTTCTTCTAAGTGTAGGCAGGATATTTTCATATAACAGCTCCCCTCTTTTTGAAAAAGTTGGCGTTATACGGCAACTTTTATTAAGATGATTGATTGATCATTAATTTTGCATTGGGTTCGATTTCTTCTTCGATTTGATCTTCGATGTGTATGCTTGGCCTTCTTTTTGGTAAGATATTCGATAAATTCCTAATTCTTTGTAGATTAGGTTTTGGAAATGGTGGAAAGTCATTACCATTATCATTATCGTTATTGGTATTATTACCATTTCTTGTTCTTCGGCGTCTTCGACATTTGTTAATAATGTAAAGAATTACTAGTAGTACTATCAATGTTATTGTAATGATAGTAAACCAATCAATGTGTTTTTGAATGAATGGTTGATTGATCATTTTATCTAATTCTTCTGAATATTGGTTAAGATTATGTTGTGCAATATTCAGATCTTCGACGTTTATTTTGCTTAACTTTAATGGTTTTAGACCTTGAATTTTGGGGATTGCAGGCATATCTTTACAACAAGTATATGGAATATTGATTATTGGTGAATTTATTTCTTCGAAGGTACTTTCTTGAAGTATGGTTTCAGAATGAATCCTCGTACTTCCAATAAAAGCATTGCATGTTGATTTGAAACGAACTATACTATTGGTTTCAATTAATTTCGTAATGATTTCTTGATTCTTGCATTTGATATTGGTAGGTACTGGTTCTGACATAGTAACTAGCCATTGATTTTCTTCAAGTGGTTGAACATTGTAGCCTTGTGCATAGACAATGGTTGTTTGACATGTTTTCGGCAGCTGAGTTTGTTGCTTCAATAGTTGAGCTTCACAAATAGCATCATTGTCGATGGGATACGGAAGTACTTTGGAACAGAGCTTCGTTCTTCTTTCGATGATCTTACAGTGGTCCACGTGGTGGAAGGTGACGAAAAACATTGAATCATCGTCACGCGCAATAAATTTATTAATTGTTGATATGGTATGGTGAAGACCTGTTCGATTATCTAATATTGGTATTGGGTAAAGTCTGTATAAAGTATAAGTCGAAGGGTCTATAAGAGGTATTTTAAGAACAAATACTATTTTTGATTCAGTTTGAAAAGCACTAAGTTCAATTAAATTAATGTATTGGGCTACGGTTGAGATTGATATTGGTAAAGGCAAATTATTTTTTTGTAATGAATGAGAAATCTTTTTCAATGAATCTACCAAATCCGATGGTTTTATTATTGAACCATGCAATATTTTTAAACGTGCAAAAGTTACTGCGTTTAACGCGTCATTTAATGAATCTTTAATAAAGGTGTAACTTTCCATAAGCGATCCGCATAAATCTAATGCTTTTATTTGTGCTTCTGCATAGGCAGCGTTATCAGAAATCGAAGTGACTAAATATTGAATTAATTTAATATCATGATTAAACGTTTCTTCATCAATTTGTAATTTTTGTAAAGTCGTATTAAAACTTTTAATAACAGAGGTTGTTACTGAAATTTGTTTTTGCAATAATCTTTCAATATTTTTCTCATCAGTCGATACTTTATTAATACAATCATTAAAGTATTCTCCGTCTGATGCATCTAAATTTCCTGTAATAGATTTCCAAATAGTTCCGATGCCATTAAATATTCCACGTTTTTGCCTATATGATTTTTCTTTTGTATCCGAGATAAGTTCTTCGTATTTAATATTAACGTAATTAGAAATTTGTTTTAAAAGGCTAACATGCGTTTTAATTTGCGATTTGAAATTTGCAATTTGATTATTATTAATTGAAAAGTGATCCATAAAGGTATCTAATATTTTGTCGTTATGTTCAATTGCTTTCTCAAAGGGTAAAAGATCTTTGTAAACAACAAGTGTCCATTCATTATTAGAAATTCTGATAAGGGATTCTTCATGATAAAATAGTCCTAGTGTATTATTTATTGGTAATATTGAATATTGACTGGAAACGATTGAGATTATTCCCATTAATCTAAAATAAAAGATTTTTATTTTATTCAAAGCACGGTTTTAACCTATCAAAATTAACTTTGGTTAATTGATTTGTTTGTGGGTTTTTAAGTGTTGCAGAATTACGATGTATTTCTAAAATTTCAAAAGGACCATTAAATAAGTTTTCTGATTTTGATTTGATTTGTGATTCTTTAAGCCAAACTTTGTCTCCTACATTAAATTCAGGGAGATTCTTTCGTACGTGTTCGTCGAATCGTTCTTTCGATTTTTGTTTCGATTGATCCGTTCTATTTCTAGCTAATTTGTAAAAATAGTCCATTCTATTATTTAAATCGCGTACATATTTAGATATCAATTGTTCTTGGTTATAGAGCTTTTCGGGGGGTCTACTTGATGTATGTCCGAAAACGAGTTCGTAAGGGGTAAATCCGTGTGTTTTGTTTTTTGTATTATTATAGCAAATTACCGCGTATGGAAGAACGCTAAAACAATGATCTTCAGGGTTTTCTTGTTTATTGATTCTGATCATTTCGCAAAGGGTTGCGTGAAATCGTTCTAGTGAACCGTTTGACTGGGGATGTGCTACGCTAGAAAATGTTAACTTAACATCGTATAGGGTACATAAATCTTTTAAAAGGGCATTATCAAATTCTTTGCCATAGTCGCAATGTATTCGTAAGGGTACACCGAAATGTTGGAAAAATAGTAAAATAGTACTAACTACTGTACTGGCTTTTTTATCACTCATTGCGTAAGCTTGTGTAAATTTTGTTAATTCATCCCGTACTGTTAACGCGTAATTTCTAGTGGGGTATTCGAAAATATCGATATTGATTCGTTCAAAAGGGGTACGTGGTGTTTCTGTTACAACGAAGGGTCTGCTTAGATTTTTACGAACAATTTTTACTTTTTGACAAGTTTCACATTTTTTTATGAAATCTTCTACGTTTTTTGTTAAACCACGCCAATTATATTTTTCTCTAATGCGTCTAACTGTTTCATTTATTCCACGGTGTAGGTTGCTTTTTCCTATGTGATAATTTTCTAAAATTATTGGGATTTCATCTTCGTCGGGGGTTGTTATTATATTTTGGCAAATTTTTAATTTTATGTCTTTATCAGAAAAAATGTAAGATAGCATCTCTAAAGTTGGTAAATCTAGATTGTTTTCGATGCAGTATGTTTTGTTAATTTCAAATTTATTTTGGTCTTTAAAAAGGCAATAAAATAAGTGTTGTGAACAATCATCATTATCGAATGGTAGAGCTATAATAAAATATTTACGTTCTTTAACTGTTTTGCTAGAAACAATATTGATTTTTAATTCTTCAAGGTGGAATTCTTCTTCAAAAATATCGTCAAGGATTTTAAAATGTAAATCTTCCATTTTGTTTTGTCGGAAAAAGGTTACTATTAATTTATTTGATTTATCTAATAATTGATCATTCGAGGTTTCGATTTTAGAATAATCAATTAGGGATCGCGTCTTGTAAAGTTCAACAAATCTGTTAAATTCATCTGTTATTTTTTGATCATCTTCTTCGTTAAAAATTGGTTCTTGATCGTTATTTTCGTTGTTTGCAAAAATTTTAATGTTTGATTTAAAGTCTATACAGTCTTTGAAATGATTGATTTTTATTCGCGATAAAGCGTCTGCATTTTTATTGATTTTACCGGGTTTATGAATGATTTTAAAACTATATTCTTCTAATTTTAATCGCCAACGTGCTAATCTGCTACCGGGGTCTTTAATTGAAAGTAGCCAGGTTAGAGGTCTATGATCGGTGACTATAGTGAATTTTCTACCAAAAAGGTAAGGTCGAAAGTGTTTTACGGACCATACTATTGCTAATAGTTCTCTTTCAATAGTGGAGTATTTAGTTTCTGCACTACAAAGGGTTCTCGATGCAAAAGCTATCGGAAGGTCTTTACCAATTGGACCTTGTGAAAGTACGGCTCCTATCGCAAATGCGCTCGCGTCTGTAGTTAAAATGAAAGGTTCTTCAAAATTTGGATAAATTAATATTGGATCAGAAATTAATGCATTTTTAAGTGTTTCGAAAGCTTCTTTACATTCTTTAGAAAAAATAAATTTAGTATCTTTTTGAAGAAGTTTTGTTAAGGGTTTTGAGATTTTCGCGAAGTTCGGTATGAATCTTCGATAATATCCGGCAAGTCCGAGAAATGATTTTACGTCACGAGGATTTTTTAATTCTGGAAAGTTTTGAATACATTTTACTTTATCAGGGTTTGGTTTTACTCCATTTTCGGTAATTAAATGTCCGAGGTATGCTACTTCTTTTCGTAAAAACTCGCATTTGTCAGGTTGAATTTTTAAATTTGATTTTCGTAATCTTTGGAAAACTTCGGAAAGACGTGAAATGTGTTCGTGAATTGTTGGTGAATAAACAATAATGTCGTCCATATAAACTAAACAACGTTCATTTAGAATGCCTAATAAAATATTATCCATCACACGTTGAAATGTGGAGGGTGCATTTTTTAAACCAAATGGCATACGAACAAATTCGTAGTGTCCATTTTCGACAGAAAAGGCTGTTTTTTGAATATCTTTTTGATCAATTTCAATTTGGTGAAAACCGGATGCTAAATCAAGTGTTGTAAAATATTGACATTTACCTAACTGATCTAATAAATCTGAAATATTTGGAAGTGGATATTTATCGTCAACTGTTACTTCATTCAGTTTTCTATAATCGATTACTACTCTCCATTTTTGTTTGTTAGAGGCGTCAAGTTTTTTTGGGACCACCCAAACAGGTGATGACCACGGGGAAATTGATGGTCGGATTATTTTTTGATCGAGCATTTTATTAATTTGTGTTTTTACTTCCTCTTTGTGTATTTGAGGGTACCGATATGATTTAGTAAAAATTGGATGAGCATTGTTGGTTTCAATTGTATGTTTGATTTCATTAGTGAAGGTTAATTGATCTCCTTCGATATAGAAAATATCAGAAAATTCAAAACAAAGATTTGAAATTAGTTCTTTTTCTTCGTAATTTAGATGTTCTAGTCTTAATTGATTTTTAATAAGATCGATTCTGTCAATGAGTTCGTCTTCATTGGTATTAAAATTTAAAATATCGTGAACACTTGGTATGGGTTCGAAAGACAAGTTGTTAAAATTTATTGTTTTAGGAATAGCATTGGGATTTATTACTGATGTGTAAAATTCACCATTTTCGTTAATGTGAACTAGGGCGTTTGGTAATCTTACTTTTTCTATTTCTTGACCAATTAAAATTGCATCTGTGTTTTTTAAATTACATTTTAATTTAAAAACTTGTTCGGTTCGCGGTTCTAGAGATATTTGATTTTGAAAATTATTTGGATTTAAATTTATTCGCGGTTTTGGTATTGGTGGCGTTTTTTTATTTTGAATTAATCTTGGTTTAGGTATTGGTGGTATGTTTTGAATTATTATTTGATTTTGAATAATTTCGGGATTTTGTTCGAAAGTTTTTTCTGTTACTTGAATTAAAGGTATTATTTTAAAATTGGTGCATAGCTGTTTTGAATTTAAATCAATTACGCACTTGTAATGTTCAAGAAAATCGAGTCCTAATATTCCGTCAAATTCTATGTCTAAATTACAAATATAGACTTTTAGTGGATTGTCTTTAGCGAAAGGGATTAAAACTGATTGAGTGATTGGAATTTTTTCATCGGTTATTCCTTGTACTATTACATTTTCTGCAAATCGATTATTATAATTTTCGACTGTTTTTTCCTTAAATACTGAAATTCCTGCGCCGGTGTCAATTAAGAGTTTAAATTTATTTGTTGCGTCATTAATATAAAAAAGATTTTTTGAGTTTAAGTTATGTAGATTAGTATTTACACGAATGTTTGTTCTGAGGTTTGATCGATTGACATGTGTTGGATTTTCGTAGTAGTTTGTTCTAATTGGGTATCTGTTTCTTGAATCGATTGGGGTGGATGGTTTTGATTGGAAGTAATTTGAAAATTTTGGGTCTCTTGCGGCAAAATTTGATTTTGGTTTTCAAAATTTTGATATATTCCGGGTTGATTAAAATTGTATTGACTTATGTCATTTAAATATTGTTCTTCAAAATTATTCGAAAATTCTTGTGAGATTTCATTTTCGTAATGAAACTGATTTTCATACTGAAAATTTTCAAAATTTGGATCATAAGGTTCATAGTTGTTAAAATTTTCAAAATTGGGATCATAGGGATTGTAGTTGTCAAAATTATTAAAATATTCATCAGAATAGTTCACTACATGTGCTCTATGTTGTGGGGAATTGTAATTTGGATTTCTTTGAATTACTGATGGTCTAAAATTATTTTGTTGGTTTTGGGGTACAAAATTTCTAGAGGTGCTTGGTTGATTTTGGGCAGAATTGGGTCTTTGAAAATTTTGGTTAGATTGTTGATTTTGATTTTGGGCAAAATTGGGTCTTTGAAAATTTTGGTTAAATTGTTGATTTTGATTTGTGTAGACCGGGGGTCTCTGTACAAAAGTACGGCATTCACTTGCGTGATGACCTAAACGATTACATTTAAAACATTTTTGGGGTTGAGAAGGTATTTTTCGTGATTGAAAATTATTTTGTCTATTTTGTATGGGATTATTTGAAACATTGGGTCGGTTTGGAGTTTTTTGTGTTTCAAAATATGAAAGTTGTAGTTCGCGTCTTATTCTTACTTGTGCTTCAAGTAAATCTTTAGGATTGCTAGCACGGACAATATGACCTATGCGCGATTCTAATCCTGTTAAAAGCGTATTTAATGCCATAGAATCTATAATTTGGATTTGTGCATCTTTTTGAAGCATATTTAAATTTGATTTTTGAATACAAGCGTGCATTTTTGAATTCATAACTTGTAATCTATTGAAAAACATTAAAGGTGATTCGTTTGTTTGTTGTTTGAGTCTTTGTAGATCTTGAATTAATGAAGAAAGGTCTCGCGTATCTCCATAGTATGTTGTTAATAATTGTTTAATTTGAATCCAAGAAAGAGGATTTCGAGAGTTTACCAATTGTGCGGCTTTTCCTTTTAATTTATTTTTAATGTGTATGACCAATAAATCGCGTTGATCTCCGACGGCCATGTTATAAGCACAATCGCAAGCATTGATAAAAGTTCCTAAAAATATTTGATCTCCATCGTATTCAGGGATTATTGAGAAAATTTCCGATAAACGATAAGGTTCAACCTCAACTATAGGTTGGTTTGCTGGTACGTTTGCTGGTTGGTTATTACGAGGTTCAGTCATTTTTGATGGTTTTTGATTTCTCGTATTTTAAAACTTAAATTAAATTTTTAGATTTTGTTTCTTAAAACTAAATGTTATTTTTGACTTCTTTTAAATTGAAAAATAAATTTTCTTAAAATTCAAAATTGTAAAAGTCAGTGTTAGAAAATCGAACAGATTTTTCAAAATATCAACTTATTTGAAAAAAAATAATAAAACGTGATGATTCAATTGTCTTACTCACAAAAGCTTTAGCTGGACCATTTGTCTCCACGTGTTCGGCTACCAGGGGCTTCACTAGGTGTTCCTTCCGTATCCGTTGGTTGCGAGGACGCTTGGTTCGTTGCTGTCTAGCTTCTTGGTTGCTTATGTAACTTCTTAGTTGCTATGTAACTTCTTGGTTGCTGTAGATTCTTGATAGCTTAAAGAGCTGGAGCTTCACCACTCGCGAATTAGAATACTCGTGTTTTCGCGTGTGTTAAACTATCCTACCGACTGCGCCAAATGTTATACTTTAAAGTTTACTTTTAACTTTTTAAAAAACTTTATTTTGATTAAATACAATATAGGACTTAAACGTTATAATTGAACGTGTACTTAAGAACGATTCTAAAGAGAATGACTTAACATTACAATGATTTGAGTTTATATAAAGAAAATGTGCTGATTAAGCAATGGAATAATTCCTTAATATTCTAGACTTAAACTAAAGTGCAATTCGGCAGGAATGCACGTGTTGTTTATTCCGTGAGAGACGCAAGTCAGCAGAATGGTCTTCTTATCTTGAAAGGTTCTGAGAAATAAAGTGTTGATTCGGCTTGAATGCACGTGTTGTTTATTTCATGGGAAACGCAAGTCAGCAGAATAAGCTTCATATCTGGAAGGCTCTCGGGTTTCATAGAAGGTTCTGGTTTCTTCTAAGTGTAGGCAGGATATTTTCATATAACATATATATATATATATATATATATATACACGTTTTTTCACCGAAAACTGTTAATGGCCTATATCTTAAAAACGGTAACGAATTTGGAAAAACCCTCGGACACGTCGATTTTGTTTGCGCGGCACTTTTTGGCTATCTTGAAATTTTTGTAGCATGCACCATCTTCGAGGGGGTATACTTTACCCCTATATTTTGAATAGGGAAAGTGGGTCTAGTAGTACTTTGTTTTGAAGTTCGCTTGAATATCTTTACAACCGTGTAAGAGTTTCGAAAATCCCTCGATTTCTTTTTGACATATTTGCTTTCAAATTTTCAAATTTAACGTGGAATGATAAAATAAAAATTAAATCTGAAAAATATAAAATTCTGATAAAATTTTTATATTTTTAGTCCATGTTAAATTTGAAAGTTTGAGGGCAATTATCTCTAAAACTAATAGATAGATTTTTGAAATTCTTACACGGTTGTTAAGAGATTAAAAAGGCCTTCATTACATGGTATTAATAGGCTCACTTTCCCTAATCAAAATATAGAGGTAAAGTATACCCCACAAAGGGGGCTCGTGCTACAAATTTTTTTTTTAATTTTTATTTGTTTTGTTAAAAACTAAGCTTTTGAAATAACCTTGTTTTGCTCTATTTTGTTAAAAATATAATTATTTTTAAAACGATATGTATCTAGTGGGTTTTTGTAAACAGGAAACACTCACAAAGAATATACGCATGATTCGTGAATTTTTTTTGAATCATAAAATAATAGACGCCCCTGGTGTATTAACGGCTATGTAAATGTTATAACTACACACATGGTTCAAAATAAAAAATAATTGTCTATAACACATGGTAAAACGTTTTTCTCGGTAGAGCTGGTTTTACAAAAAATTGGTAAAATACTTGATAACAATACTTTTTTTTGTGATTAAAAACCCACCCACTAGATAGGGTAAATGTGCCAGTAGTCGGTCACCTAACAGTATTTCTCAAACAAAATTAATTTAAAAAAATATATACTTCGGTGCAGTCCATCATAGGTATTGCATAACTATTCCTAGATAATGCCTGTGTTTTCTCTAAAATTCAAAAATAGCCTTATTACAGAGATAAAACATTTGAAAAGAAAAATATGAAAAATGTACAAGAATTCCAGTACTCGGCAAGCCCGCCTCAATAAAAATTTAAAAAATGTATTCTAGAATTATGTGCTAATTTCGTCCACTTTTTAAAATTTTTGTGCTCCTTTGGTTTCTACGGAAATTTAAAAAAATGACTGGCTTGCTGGGTTTATATAAAGCTAGCACGCCAATCATTTTTTTAAATTTCCGTGGAAACTACAAGCACAAAAATTTTAAGAAGTGGAGGAAATTAGTACATAAAGAGCACATAATTTTGGAATGTATTTTATTTATTTTTATTGAGGTGGGCTTGCTAGGTTTATATAAACCTAAAGCTTTAGTTTATATAAACCTGGCAAGCCCACACATTTAAAAAAAAAAGCTTAAAAACTTGGTAAATGAAATTTTCTTTTTAGCAAACGGGAGCACATAAAAAGCACTTAATTTTCACATTTAAATATTATAAAAATATTTATCATTTCTGTATGGGCATGTTAGCTTTATATAAAGCTAGCACGCCAATCATTTTTTTAAATTTCCGTGGAAACCAAAGGAGCACAAGAATTTTAAAAAGTGGACGAAATTAGCACATAAAAGCACATAATTCAGGAATGTATTTTATTTATTTTTATTGAGGTGGGCTTGCTAGGTTTATATAAACCTAGCCAGCCCACACATTAAAAAAAAAAGGTTAAAAACTTGGTAAATGGAAGTTTCTTTTTAGCAAACGGGAGCACATAAAAAGTTTTAATTTCCGCATAAAATATTATATTATATTTGTCATTTCTGTATGGGCTTGCTAGCATAAAGCTAGCACGCCAATCATTTTTTTAAATTTCCGTGGAAACCAAAGGAGCACAACATTTTTAAAAAGTGAACGAAATTAGCACATAAAAAGCACATAATTCTGGAATATATTTTTTTAATTTTTATAGAGGTGGACTTGCTAGGTTTATGGAGGTTTTTTTTGCGCTAATAACAGACGTTAATACATACTTGTATATAACACTCTGTCGGCTAACTAAAACAATTCGCATTTTAGACCGCCGTATTTCCGTGAAACCCTGATGGGAACCACCTAGCAGTATAGGTGAATCCCAGACGCGTTGCGTATAATGCGAATTTTTTCGGTTAATCGGGATTTTTGTTTTTTAATAGTTTGTTTCGGATAAACCGGATTTCGGAAAATTGCGATTTGGATAATCGGGATTGTACTGTAGTTAATTAAAAAAATCTTTAAAAAAAGGTAACATCTCGGGTAACATTTTTTTTAAGTACAATAAACAAGTAGGTATTTTTTGATTAAACCAGTGGCTTTAGTTGGATTGCCTAAAATGGTAATAAAACACCAAAAAAAAAACCAAAAAGAAAACAAGTATTTTTTGATTCAACCAGTGGTTTTAGTTGGATTGCCTAAAATGGTAATAAAACTTCAAAAAAAAAACGAAAAAGAAAACAAGTATTTTTTGGTAAACCAGTGACTTTAGTTGAATTGCCTAAAATGGTAATAAAATACCAACAAAAAAAAAACGAAAAAGAAGACAAGTATTTTTTTATTAAACCAGTGGCTTTAGTTGGATTGCCTGAAATGGTAGATAATAAAACTCTAAAAAAAAACGAAAAAGAAAACAAGTATTTTTTAACTAAACCAGTGGCTTCACTTGGATTGCCTAAAATGGTAATAAAACACCAAAAAAAACGAAAAAGAAAACAAGTATTTTGTTAATTAAACCAGTGGCTTTAGTTGGAATACCTAAAATGGCAAAAAAACATGAAAATGAAAACAAAATTCTACATCAAAACGAAAACAAAGGTCATGCGATGCAATTTCACACATGCGCAAAAATAAAAATATCTATTTTTTTTAAATTTTAATATTTATATTTATTTTTATTTGTATAAACTCAGCATAAGAAACTATGGCTGAATACTGGCCAAACAAATCCTGAAGTTAGTCTGCTTTAAAAGTATTGTAGTTTAAGCGGCCGACTACTGGTTTTAAAAAAAATGTCCGGCCGACTAGTAGATTAGATAGAAAAAAAACTAGGTTGTGATAATTTTTTTACGAT